>CABEEJ010003635.1:0-51345 GCA_901482245.1 Timema douglasi | reverse complement strand
TTTTTTATATGTATGTATATATATATATATATATATATATATATATATATATATATATATAGGTGTTTCCAACCGTTTGAACATTAAAAAAGACTGTTTGAATTTATTTGTGCAAGGTATAGTTTTCCACAACAGTGGTTTGCGAAAATTTGATTGTTTAAGCATAGGCTGCTAAAGAACCGACATAAATAAACCTGATTTATAAGCAAACATCTCTATTTGTTTGGGCTCAAGTATCACTGTCCATATTAATAACCAAAGCTCTGAAAAATACATGACTATCAGTCTGCCAACAACTAGTTTGAAGTAAATAATAGATTCCGTTCAGCCATTCTTTGGTAAGCCGTAGACATCACCTTCCTTGCAGCCAATTCTGGGCCAATCACACACATCGATATTCATAAGCCAAGCATCTCAAGCCACCCAGTCAAACAAGTTCACAAGCAGATATTACTATAAATGCTTACAGTATAAATCGGAAGTATAACACTATAAATCCAGCCAGCCCCGGTAAGAAGCCGATATCTATAGTGCTTACTTAATTGTATTTACATTTAATAATTTACCTTAACTAAGAGAATTACATATAATTCTATATAAACTAAAGGTGACCTGTTGGTCTAGGGGTAAGATGTCAGACTTCTGTGTTGGGGGTCCGGGGCTCAATCCTCGGTCCCGGCATAGATTTATCTGATTGCCAAACTCGTCCTTCACCTCTGACAAGACATCTTGTGAACGTGAGTAGTGCCAGGCCTCCACCGTGGTTCAGATTCCACGTTATACTGTAGGTCCTCCATTTCATCTCACAATCACCCTACCAATACACATGAGCGTAAGTGTGTACAACCCGAACGGGTAGTAAGACGTGGGGCTAGTAATATATAAATCAAAGATTCGTTCCCCAAGCAAGTGTCTCAACCATCAAAACAAATGGTAAATGGGCTTGAATAATTTTAAAATTGGTAGAACTATTTTACTCTAAATAATATTTATTTTAAAATAAAACTATCATATAAACTTTACTAATGGTCAATCTATATTGTGTGTGTTCAAATTTAATCTATATTTCGTTTACACCAAGCCTTACTGCCTGCTCGGATTATCCACATAATATTAACACTCAAAGGTTATTAACCTATCTAGAAATAATATGATCTATTTTGTGGTGGTAGAGTGGAAAACCATTTAGGAATATATAGCTCAGTATAGACTTTGAACCCCGACCTCCCTGTCACCTACACACAAGACTATACGAGGCTGACGTCTTTGTTCGCGTCTGGTTAGCTTTATGGTTTTTGCTCACATAGTTGACGAGTTTGAAGTCCATATTTAGATCAATGAATTTCCTTGAACTCAAATTAATTTGTAAATTTCTGATTAATCTGAATTAAACTAGATTAAACGACCGACTATCATGGCGACTTTTGGCAAAACAACATGGTTTAAAGCGTTGCTCTCACAATCGACTAGGCTGCCAATGACAGGGAGATTGGGGTTCGAAGCACGGTAGGGCGTACTGAGGGTGGTTTTACTATCCTCATGCAAATGTGAGTACACTTCCTTAAAATCAACATTACTCGTCCCTAGCTCATTAGCGTCATAATTGGTCTACATATGCGTATAACCCGAACGGGTAGTAAGACGTGGTGCTAAAGAAAAAAACTATCATTGTCTTGGAAACTTGTGCCTAGTTTATTAGTAGCACAGGTCCTAATTTTCAGCGATATTTTAAGTAAATACGCATGCGCAGACGAAAAATAAGTTGTCTTACATTAGCAAACTGAACGGGAATTTATCTGTCTTTCAAACAATAGTAAAACGTAAGATTTTTATTTTGAAAAAATGTGTAATTGAGTTTTTTATTTATATTCTATATTTATGAGTAAAAAAATATATATCAGTTTATATACTGAATTAGGTGAGTAAGAGTCTTAAGAATGTTCCACGACCGCCTCTGACCCGCAGCCGATACTAGCCCTGCTGTGATTGGCCACGCACGTCCTATGACGTCACGCCGCGTGACTCTCTACGTGCGTCCATTGACGTGACCAGTCACGCCGCTAATTGGAGGCACTACAAACAAACAATTGAAAGATGAATAGCGTCATTAACTAACTCCGCAGAGGGTCTTTCTCGCTTATGGAAGGATCCAAATAGAAAATAAATGTGAGAATGTTTGATGGCCTCAAGACGGTGACTTGGAGTAATGATTCGGGTCCTTACTAGGCTCGAAATACCTCCTCTCGTGGGAGGGGCTCAATTAAGACAAGAGCTCTTCAACTGTCTTTGATTGATTGCGTTGACCCAAGCTACTTATGTACTTTCACAATACTAACAAAAATTGCAGAGAGACTCTCTTTAGAAGCGAGTTACTGTGGATTCACACACTCACTGAAAAAAAACAAGATCATAAGAGAAATATGGTCACGTGACAAACTCTAAATCAATCATAAGATTTAGGCTAAATTCAGCATGTCAAGATCATCGTGAGGATCTTGGTTTTAATCCCATCCGGGTTCATGGAAAGTGATTTTTCCTTTATGGTTTCCCAACCTCCCTATTCGTATTCGGTTAAGTTTCCTCTCAATTCTATCTTTGTAAAATATTCCCCAATGGTGCAGTTAAAATTATTATAGTTCAGATGGACAGAAAGACGTTGTGAATAAAACAACAGACTTGCTCAGTCCGTTTAGCATGAAATGAAATATTTCATATTCTTCCCACTCCAAGCCATGCTAATCATCTCAAATATACTAGTATCCTCAATCTATGCACCATCTTTATCAAACAAAAGCTTAGACAAGGTAGTGGGTGACCTCATATATCTGTTTATTCGTTAAAAAAAACAAGTTGACAATCGGATGTTTCTTGTTCACGTTGCAAATAATCAAAGGCAAATAGAAAATTCTGATCTTTATTTTGGTTGAAGCTTTAGTACCATTGTACGTTTGACGATTCTTGGTATAGTTGCTCACTGGTAAAAACTATTATTGCCCAGACAATAGTCTTGGAGATTAGGCAAGCCACATTTATTTGGTCGATAGCAATTTTGAGTGTTAAACCAGTAACATGTTTGACATTCATTTAAAGATTCGAAATAAATATATAAAACTATAGTAACATTTTGAGGCACTCATATATTAATTATATAAAAACATTGTTTCTAAGATTGAACGACAAAAAACGACTTTCATAGCAGTCATCCACTAGATACTATTTATTGTTTAGTAAAGAAACCATGTATTTTAATGCAGATATAAACACCGAGATTAACATTTTTATCTTAAAAGGGATAAACAAACCTTGGTATTATTCCATCCTTCATAGAGGCTCAGAAAGTATATTATTTAGTAGGAAGAGATGGCTCTATACATTTCCCCTCGCACAGCTCAACTGGCATTCAACTACCCACTAGATATATTTAAATTAGCTAACGGCGTAGGAAACAAGAAGGTATAGTTTAAAAAACTGTACTTTCTATGGGTGGAGAGAGAGTGTGAAATAATTTAGTAATAAACACTCTAAAATCTAAACACACTCTGGCCAGGACTCGAATCTCCCCCTCCAAGTAAATGACTAGCCAGACTTGATGAGATTGACGCTTAGTCCACGTGAACACTGATAGACACAGTACTTTATTGAGTAAGCAACTACAATGCTTATATCAATTAGAATATTAGTAAAGGAGAAAGGCTGCCATTTATTTAAAAGTATCGCCTCGAAATCCTGGGAGCTGATCCACCAAATTAACAGATATGATTAGCAGGACAGCCTACACTAACAATTCTAGGCGCTAGCTGGTAATCGTGATTCACTTATCATTGGCTATGGGGTTGTGTTAATGGCAGCTTTAGCAACATTATAATGGAGTAGGAAAGAGGGAGGTAGCATTTTTTGAAGAAGTGCTCCCACTTTTCCAATTGGGGACTGTGAACCATTTAGTAGGCTTAAAACCGCCCTCAACACACCCGACCGAGACCCGTTCTGTGATTTCCCTGTCATCAGCTTTCTAGGCCAACAAGAAAGTGACGTATTATAGAATGCGAGCAGTGATGTGGGCTACATTATCAAAGAGTGATATTGTATTGAAATGTCTAGAACTCTATCAGGTCCCATATACATGATTTCAGCTCTTTGCCGATTCATAGATTTCCCTCCTAAAGCCGATCACTCTATTTGTTTGTTTGACCAAACCGCCATGTTGCGAGCATGTTGATAGTATCACTCCAGAAGCTCGAGTGGACCTGGGCCTACGTGAGCCTAGGTACCCCATCTTCCCGTCACACACCAACCTGGAGTACGCTCGAACAATCACGTCCACAACTCACAGCTCAATAAACTCGGTTCACACGTACACCGAGAATACAGAGCCAAGTGCCTGAGTGGTGCAGGGAGTCACACAATCACATAACATACAGTACAGAGTACTGAGTGGTGCAGGGAGTCACACAATCACATAACATACAGAACAGAGTACTGAGTGGTGCAAGGAGTCACACAATCACATAACATACAGAACAGAGTACTGAGTGGTGCAAAGAGTCACACAATCACAGAACATACAGAACAGAGTAATGAGTGGTGCAGGGAGTCACACAATCACAGAACATACAGAACAGAGTACTGAGTGGTGCAAAGAGTCACACAATCACATAACATACAGAACAGAGTACTGAGTGGTGCAAAGAGTCACACAATCACAGAACATACAGAACAGAGTACTGAGTGGTGCAGGGAGTCACACAATCACATAACATACAGAACAGAGTACTGAGTGGTGCAAGGAGTCACACAATCACATAACATACAGAACAGAGTACTGAGTGGTGCAAAGAGTCACACAATCACAGAACATACAGAACAGAGTACTGAGTGGTGCAAAGAGTCACACAATCACAGAACATACAGAACAGTGTCTGAGTGTTGCAGTGAGTCACACAATCAGAGAACATACAGAAAAGAGTACCTGTATGGTGCAGTGAGTCACACAATCACAGAACATACAGAACAGTGTCTGAGTGGTGCAGCGAGTCACACAATCAGAGAACATACAGAAAAGGGTGCCTGAGTGGTGCAGCGTGTCACACAATCACAGAACATGCAGAACAGTGTCTGAGTGGTGCAGCGAGTGACACAATCGCAGAACATACAGAACAGTGTCTGAGTGGTGCAGGAGCGAGTCACACAACCATAACAATCAAACACGTATTGGGTCGTGACACAGCTCAACACAAGATCATTCAAATAACTCCAACAACCTCGACACCAAAGGTTGACCCGTCTTTAGTCACACAGAGCATGCGTAAGGATAGAGTGGATTGCTCTGTAAACTTTGAGCAGACCATTGTGGTACAGAGCGGTCTAAGTTGAAACTATTCCAACTCGTGCAGAGTGGACAAAAAGGATGGCTCTGATAGTGTATTGTTTCGAGCTCAACACGTGACCACGTTTCTGTATTTTTTTAGCTAAGCGTGTGAATCCCCAGTTGGTCAGACCTAGGTACAGCTAGGACACTAAAGTTGAGAAGTGACGTCACCGCACATTATTACTCTGCCACTAAACAATGGGGACCAGATTTGCCGCATTGTTTATTCAAAGATATTCTACCAAGTCAGAATGAGGATTGATGCTGCCTACATTCAGCAGCCAGAGGGGAGTAACATAATAGCAATGTGTTAGTGGAGACTTCACAAGATTTGGGCATTTTTAGGCTCGTGTCTCTCCAGAAGGACTGATAATGGAAGTGGTTGTTAAGTCTATAGTTTAATTTCGTCTATTTTTCTTGACTGAATTAAAGTCCCTAATGGGTGTAATGAGGGTTCTCTTCTTCCCCCCTAAATAATTTATCATTATCCCTACAAAAAAAAGGAACATTTGCTTTAAACTGATAAACTCTAGCTTCCTTAGCCCTACACCAAGATGGATAATAGGACCAATAAACAATAATGAGTGAAGGTTCTCTCTCTATTGATATAATGCGCAGTCGCACAAGGTGAAGGGTGTGGCCGCTAACCACATTGTGAAAACAAGTAAAACACTTTATACACTAGTTGGAATGGCAGAGCGTTTTGTCAATCTCAGGTTATATGATAGTGATAGCTCCCAGAAACATTACGACCCACTGTTACCACCCCCTCCCCTGCCTACTGTCTTACAGTAAAATGACTGCACCCCCTATCACTGTGCTTGTATTTCCCCGTTGATAAAGGCTCCATTCAGCCTGTTCTGTTGTTTATCCGCAAAGCTCGATGCGCAGTCAGGTTTATTAACACAAAACGCCGCCCGATACTCTTAATTATAATGTGAGGTTTCGCATTATCTGAGCCCCTTCTCCGCTCGTCACGCACCGCTCCCCTCTATCCTTCATGACATGCGTACTTAGATTATGGACAGCTCCATATTAAAAAGATAAAAAAATAAATTTATCAGTGGGCTACCCTTAAACGAATTTTTACCCGATCAACGAGTATACATTTTTATTTGTCATGTCAAACACTCACCAGAATATATTGATTTTAAACACAATTTTCAAAGATATTTTATAAAATTCAAATTTTCAAAAATCCTTATTAAGTAAACTTACTTTAAATGAGTTTTACACTTAAAACAAGTATATAATGGTTTTTTTAGATAAAAAACTCCGTGTATATATATTTAAAACAAAATCATTACAAACATTCTCGAAACATTTGTAATTTTCATAAATCATGTTCTTAACACAATAACTGAGATCAAAATCACACAAATGCCCTAAGTGTAGCCATAAAGGCTTACATCTAAATATTAATTATGAATGAAATCCATAAAAGTCTTAGGATCTAGGGCCAGAGACCGACACATACAGTTGTAAAACCCACTTTTTTGGTATAAGGTGTACATAAAGAAGGTCGAGGTGAAACGTTCTCATGACTACAATATTTCTCTTTATACACGAAATGAAAGAAGAGAGGGGTGTAAGATGGAAAAGTGAAGGATGGTCGGTCAACCAGGTCGTCACAACGGCTTCATGGGACTGGCTGCTGTAGCCATGCGTGGAAATTTCGGCTACCGTAAACGTTGTAAGGTATATAATATAACCTAACTTAACTTAGCCTAACTTAATGTACAAAACCTAGCCCTCGACATGTATAGAGTTTAGACGCAAGACCTGAGGTTAAATCTCTATTGGCCACAAACCCCACACCACCACCAAAGCATGTAGCACTGTCCGTGTCTGTACGAGAAAGAGAAGTTACATTAATCATTATGATGGCAGAGAAGTATTCACTTTAAAGAGAAAATATTTTTTTAACAACTGATAAGAGTTAGATCACTATTTTTAGATCATGGTCTTCTCTTCTCGCGGGATGCAACCGAAAACCATCAGCGTACCAAATGGTGATGTTAAATGAGACGGCTTGAACGGTCCCGCGATTCTAATATGTGGGTCTGTGGGAACCAAACGTGCGAGCGAATCCTCGGCATGTTGTGGTGATGGCATCGTCCCAAGTTATGCCGCTGATAGCGCACAACGACTGGCAAGAAAGTTTCGAGGTATCAGATTCCCCGAGCCATTATGAAGTGATATCTTTCAGCGATAACAAGAGGAACTTGGTGCAGTTGTTGAACTAGGTCCTGAGGTATTTGTATGTATGTTAAAAGGAAGGTTGACAGTTTCTAGCGAGTGTGAACCTCATCACATGTGGGGAAGGTGAAAGTAAAAAGGGCAAGAAAGTTTTAATTGATACACTCCAAGCGTTTTGTTAATACATAATTATGTTAGGTTAAGGATAAGTCAAGTTATATTAGGTTAGGCCTAGGCATATTTGTGAGCATTTTCCGAACTGGGCACAGTTTGTCACAGTTTTCGTGATAGTCAATTTCACTGATATTTTCCTGTGAAGGTTAACGTCTATTAGTGATAGTTGATTTTATTATTCGTTTTCAAGTTTCTCTACTCATTTTATTGGAAGTGAATCTTCACTAGGGATTGTCAACCAACACTAACAATTGACTTTACTAGTAACATATCAACTATTGTGATAAATAATATGATTGGATTTCATTTAATAAAAATACATATTTCGTTAAGAGTCGGTAAATAAAGTATTTTTTGGCTATAAATGTACACAAATGACTCATATTTAAGTGGTTAAGTACTCTGTTTGGTGGCCGCGTGGACTAAAGCATCGCTCTCGAAATAGAGTGGACTATCGATGACGAGGAGTTTTTTCCTAAATGGTTTTGCACTCTCGTTCTCCATACAAATGCAGGTACACTTCATCAAAATTAAACCTTCCTCATTTCTAACACAAAAGCGTAATTAGAATATATACTCATGGCACGAACGGGTAGTAAGACGCATTGCTAAATATGTTGTTTAATGGTATGCAAAGAACATCAACAATAATATTTGGAAACAATTTACAACTATCCCTATGAGTTCACTAGACATACAACTATAAAACAAAACTATAAATATCCTTTAATTAGGATACTTCCATTGGCGATCGGAATGTGTAGATGCTACTAATTATTTCTGACAGCCTCAGGATACCAAGACAAACAGCAATGGCAATTGCTAGTTATAAAAAAGTATTTATAGTTGTAATATCTTTAATTCTCAATTAAATATAAGCAAATTGACAATAACTACCATTTAAGATCGCCAGGAAGTACAATCACACTGTGGTAATAATTATGGGAATGGCAATTCTGAAGCTCCACTAAAAAATACTAATAATATTCCTGTAAGCCTGTTAAAACATTACTTTAGTTGTACGAGCAAAGCTAAATAAAGTATATATTTCTAACTATTTACTTTGATCTTACATTAAGTGGTGTTAATAATGAACTAGTTTCGTCTTTCCACAAATTTTGTTAAACGTTTAAGACTTATTTTGTACGCATTATAGTTCTAGGACCTATAACAGAGATAGAAAGTCTATGGCACGCGTGCCATTAGGTGGCTTGCGGACATTATTTGGATGGCACGTTAACAAGAAATTAATGTCATTAAATAAAACTTTTTACAAAGTGGTATTATTTTTTAAGTCAATATAATTTCTACAGATATGTATTTTAATTTAATCTCACGTCACAATGAATTTGTTGAAGTCAACGGTTAAAAGTCATGAACTGAACATAATATCCTAGCTAGCAAAATATAACACAATGTTTCAAGATAATATGGAAAAATTAAGCCCCATGTAAGTTTTTGACTAGATAATATTTATCAATTTATTGTGTATTTTTTTTCACTGTAGATGTAGATTTTAAAATTTATTTTACGTTTTAAAATTTATCCTGTCCAAAACCCTCACTTTTACAACATAATACATTGGCCTCCTTTAAAATGTTAGGCATTATATGTATACATTTTGATTATCATTCATTAAATATCATAATATTTAACTTTTTTTTATAAATGTTCATTAATAAACGTAAATAATAGGAGGTGCACTAGCTCAAAATCCAGATATTTCTTCTAAGTGCCACATTGGTCGGAAAATCTTTTCCTTCCCTGACCTATATTATCCGAAACAGTATATACTAGTAAATACTTTATAATTAAAAGTGTATGTGTGTGTCTAGGTAGGTTTATAATTATTTAATTAGCTATTGTTCTGTCTTACGACAGGTCCATTCCTTTTGTCAGTGAACTTAGACCACCATTGCACCCTGTCTTCTGCCTCATCCTTCAGCTCCCTCAATGTTCTTATCTCCATGTATTCAAAATTATCATATTATAATTAATTTTTAGTACCGCAGATTACAACTCATTCGATCTATAAACAATTAAAGTTATGTACTAATTACGTTTCTCATTTTATTTAAACCCCTCTCATATTAAATAACAATCCTACTCAATGGATGAAAAATAAGAAATTCATTCAACTATGAGCAGAAATAACCATACATCCTAGACTATAGTACTTTTATAATTATTTATAAATAGCTAGTTTTTTGTAAACGGCTTTTTGTTTATTTCAGAGGCTAGTTAAAACTATAGAAATGACATAATTTATGCGAGTAATAATCCTAAATTAGGAAGACCGTGTTTTGGTGAATAATCAGTTAAGGGAAAATAGTCATATTGATAAAACTCAATACCTTTTATTTAGAAGTGCCATAGTTAAATTTCATTGCATAAAACAAACCAGTAATTAATTTCCAGTGTAAATGATTGCTCTCCTGCCGATAAATACGGAAGTTGGTGATTCATTTACATCAATATAACTGATCCAAACGAAATCATAAAACGAGTTATATGACGGAAATAAAACGGAAGGCGTATAAACGAATATATCATTATGAAATAGCAACTCATCATATCAATCTTTATAATCACATTAACAATATGACAACTGAGATTCATAAAATTATAAAATATGTGAAGGTCTTTCAGTGATTGATTAAGGCTACGCCTTATAAATGTTAAATTGAGGACCCTGAAGAAAAATATTGAGATAAATAAAATTATGCGGAGAACGCCTTATTATGTGTACATCATTATTATATCATACTACCTCTATCCAACAGAAATAATCTCAAAACCTGAATTTTTGCAGGCAGGTAGCCTCAATGCCGGAAGGGTGTAGGAATACATAGGAACCCAAAAATTCCCTTGGTGGCCCCCGATGTGGTGGGTTTCTAAATATCCTAAATTTAAAAAAAAATCTTGAAGCCCAGAATACCCAGGAAGCTGAAAAATTTAATGTGGGTAGCCCCTAGCTCAGAAGAATGAAAATATACTGGTTGCCCGAAAATTTATAATGGGGACTTCAAAATGTAGGGAGAAGAGATTCCTAGAAAACAAAAGTAGAAATATTCTCCAGGCCAAAAAGAGCTATGAAGATGAAATATTGCAGGTAGGTAGCCTCTATCTTATAAAGATGCGGGAATACTTGGTGACAGAAAATTCATATGGGGGCCCCTAAAAAAAACACGAAACGGTATGTATAAAAAAATGTTGTTTATCATGAAATATTCAACTAAACAAAGTTTCAGACTCTCATTGTAGTACATATTTGATCTAATTTAATTTTAATTTAAAGGTGCCTCTCAAATTTTGAGGCTCAATAAAAATATTTCCCATTCGCAACCACTATCAAACAAATGCCAATGGGACAGTAACTTATTTAAATGAGCCTTAATTTGCTTTATCTTTTGATCATAATTAGCTGTGTCTAATTGGGCATAATCCATTTTGATCGGTTTACTTTATGAAACATTTGTGATTTACAAATCAAATTAAATAGTTTAAATAATTCAAAGTAGCAACTTATTGAATCACGGATGCATCTGAGTAGTTTAAAAAATATATATTCACTGATGATGTTGTAGGCCTATTTATAAAGGTCATATTTACATTTATAGAGGCTCTCAAAATCTAATATTTATACTTTTTTTTATTATAAAGATCTCTAGGCCACATTTACCGTGATTTTAAGCAGACTAGTAAACCTGTATATTTAGTGATGATTATAATTTATGTTTAGCTTGGCTTCTAAAAAGAATAAGTATTGGGGTTTGATAGATTTAAACAAAAAGTAATAGCTAAAAATAAGTATAGCACTAAATTAAATACTCGTATATCTCTTGAAAATATGGTTCTAGTGGTAACATGTCCATGGTACATTTAAACGTTTAAAAACCTTAGTAGATCAAGTAAAGCTGTTAATGCTTATCATTGTAATAGGACAGCTGGAAATTATCAATAACCCTTATTTCTCCAATTTCTCAACCCTGTGTAGTTGGTCTATAAAAGTACTGCATCATAATTATCATTTACCCTTATTTCTCCAGTCTCCCAACCCTGTGTAGTTGGCACATTCTATAGTAAAGTACTTTATCATAACTATTAACCATACAAGTATCTCAAAACGAGGACAATTTGATATTGAGGTCATAAAAGAGGAAGAATTATTAGTTAAAATTATTTTACTAACTATGTAGAACTGTACAACCGACTGAAGGAATCTATAGGTTCCAGGTGTTATCAACCCAGAGGGTCTAAGTGTTGCTAACCAAGAATTTCTAGGTGTTATTCAAACTCTTGCGAGCGAGTGTTGTGAGTCTAGTCTGAAAATGTTTTCGAAGAAGGGAAGTTGGATCTAAACGAGACTCTTTGTCTCGTCCCAGCTAATTATAAACGTGTAACGAGTGTAGTGGGCGATCCCCCTTCCCCCACAATCCCCACTTCCCCTTGATAGCAAGACACTCGCCCAGCAGTCCCCTTTCCTGTCTGGTTGACTCAACGAGCACGTATTTTGGTCAGGACAACCTCGTGGTAATTTACATTTCTAAATATTGTTTGTCACTCTAGTTCAACACTTGGCATGCGTGGGTTGCCAGTGACTCTGGGCATCTGGTTATTGTGAGCTATTTGTACACCATACTATCCCTCCCTCTTCTTTCGACCATCAGGAGGTATTCAAGAAGTAAAGGATGATGACCAGATAAATTTATTTTACTAAGCAGCGCTAGAAATTAATTCTGATTTGCCGGAAGTTATTGAAACCGGTCACCACATATTGCTTTCAAATGCGCTTCAAGCTGGAAGATATCTGTTTAAAGTGTTTAAGCCAGTAGAGGTGGCCAATCTGTTCAAGCGTTCAAGCCAGTAGATATGGTCAATATGTTAATGGGTTCAAGCCAGTAGAGGTGGCCAATCTGTTCAAGTATTCAAGCCAGCAGAGATGGCCAATCTGTTCAAGTGTTCAAGCCAGCAGAAATGGCTAATCTGTTCAAGTGTTCAAGCCAGCAGAGATGGCCAATCTGTTCATGTGTTCGAGCCAGTATAGATGGCTAATTTGTTTATGTGTTCGAGCCAGCAGAGATGGCCAATCTGTTCATGTGTTCGAGCCAGTATAGATGGCTAATTTGTTTATGTGTTCGAGCCAGTAGAGATGGCCAAAATTTCCAACTGTCCAAGCCAGAAAAGATAGCCAATATGTCCAAGTGTTCAAAACAATAGAGATGGCCAATATGTTCAAGTTTTCAAGCCAATAGAGATGGCCAATATGTCCAAGTGTTCTAGCCAATAGAGATGGCCAATCTGTCCAAGAGTTCAAGCCAGAAGAAATGGCCAATCTGTCAAGTGTTCAAGCCAGCAGAGATGGCCAATATGTCCAAGTGTTCAAAACAATAGAGATGGCCAATATGTCCAAGTTTTCAAGCCAATAGAGATGGCCAATATGTCCAAGTGTTCAAGCCAATAGAGATGGCCAATCTGTCCAAGAGTTCAAGCCAGTAGAAATGGCCAATCTGTCCAAGTGTTCAAGCCAGCGGAGATGGCTAATCTGTTCAAGTGTTCAAGCCAGCAGAGATGGCTAGTATATTCAAGCCAGCAATCTGTTCTCAAGAACAAGAAACAAATTATTGAAGGAAGTATTGCAAGCCTTTGAAAATTCAGTTTACGAACTCCAAGCGTTTAATTGTAACTAAATACATTCAATAAGACAAATCCTGACATCGATTTGGTGATAATTCTTAAAAGCTGTACGAGAGAGAATTTATAAAATCGGCATAAAAAACTCAGGCAAAAAAGTCATTAACTTACAAACATAAAAAACCATACATAACAAACTTCGGTTTAAAAATTATTGCCTTCCTAAACATGTACATTGTTATGTAAAACAAACGAGCACAGCCAAGGTTTTTGGAGTTTTAATAACCTAATAGTAGAGCAACAATATACTTCAAGAGATGCATCACAGTAGTTTCATATCGATGAAAATTTTGAGGACGCTCCCAACAATGTTTACTTGCCAGCCAAATAATGTTTTCTCAAGTACAGATAAAAGCTCAACTAGACGAGTGTCAAAACCTTGTGTGAAGTTAGGATGAAACACTAAAAACTGGTATTCGCACCCTGAACAATAATCACCAAAGTCAACTTTGTCCAAGTAACAGTTTGTAGTAAATACAACCTATTTCCAAGATGGTTTGTGATATTTAAAAAAACTACGTATCAAAACTTGTATTTCAATGACCTTAGCCATTTGCTTATAAAATCATGAGCTCTGTCAACACAACAGTGTCTACATATTCACCTATTACCATATTATATGTAAATATAAGCTGATTTACAGAACAACATAGAACATTCAAACATTTCTTTGCAGAGAACATTGATAACGTTTAACTATATTATTTTAGTTATTTTATATGTTTTGATAATATCCCTCAAAATTGACAGCTGTAGATAACATTACTTGATGTATGAATTTTTTTTTTGTAACTTTGGTAAGTAACAGACAATATTCTTGCTACAAAAATTATATGAGCTAGAATTTCTGCTGGCGCTTGAGTAGATGTTACCATGTTTTAGGTTAAATTGATTTGAGTAAGTATTTTTAGCATACTCGGCCAGTCCCACAACATCATAACGAACCCCTGACTTCCTTACGAATAGCCTTATCTTAAATCTAGGGAAAGCTACCAGATTTACTTTTATGTACACTTATGGAAATAATAACCTCAAGCTTGTATTATGTTGAGTAGCTCACCTTTGTCAGTCAAAACTTCCACAACTAACAATTTGTTTTAAATCATTTTGTTTATTTTAAGCCTTTTTACACGATTGAAATATGAAAATAGCCTGATGTTTCTTTTAAATTTGATAGCGGCTTCAAGTTTAAGCCTTTCATCTAAATGTCATTGAAATAACTTTTGAGATCATACTAAACAAAATAGAGAGAGATCAGCCAATATTGTCAAAACCTTCAGTTGGTCCAATTTGACTTCTCTTCAAAGTGAGATATGCAAAACACATGGCTTGGCATATGAACACATTAAGGTATGTAGAGTAATTTATTCTACTGGCAGATGAGATCCATCTTATTTCGATCAATTTATAATATTATGTAAGACCACAAGAAAGGTACCCATTCAACCCGAACAAACAACAACTTCATTCCATCGTTTTGGTAACCTTGATAAGACGAGCAGTAAAGAGGAACGGTAATCATGATTAGTCACACCATAATTCGTGAGAAATGGGGCGAGACCTGACAAGCTCGTTCGTCGTGTTAAGTGCCAACTACACCCCCCGCCATCAAAACTGGCCCTCTACAACCACGCCCCACATGTAGCCATGTAGCTGGCAGCTTAGAACCATCCACCAGTGCAGAGATGTGACGTCACAGCTTACCTGAAACAGAGAACCCGTCCAGATATGTTACAAAAGGGCTACAGATCAACAGACAACAAACTACTTTATTAATCAGCTAAAAAGCCTAGCTCCGTCTGCCCTATGAGTTAAATGTTCCAGGTTCGAATCCCGATATGGTCGACAAATGTATCAATAGTTAGATAGAGGTTTTAACTTTCACAGTACTGAAGTAATGACAAGATGACTGGGTGTTTGTCTGTTCAAGAATTAAGTTAGTTTGTAAGTCTTGTTTTTATATCACCAATTGTTTCAGAAAAACATGTAAAAATCCCCAAATTAAGTAATATATAACATAATATTAATTTGTGATATTAGGCGTGTAATGAAAGAACCAACCGATAATATCAAAACATGACTTGCAAAATAATTTAATTTTATAACAAACACAACAGCCAGTCCCCATGCGGTGACTAATCAGGGAGACAAGCAAAACTAAATTAAACCCATGATGTAAAATTAATATACACTAAATTATTATAGTTGTTAATTTTTTTTTTTAAATCATAAAATGTATGGAAGATCAAATGATTCCTGCCAAAAGACTATTACAAGCCAAGCTCAGTTCTCGATAACAATGGGGGTCACTAAAAATAAAATATAGTTATGCGTAGGGTAGAAGATAATGCTCAAGTTGATCATGTTGTGTTAATGTAACGGTAAGAGATAGTATTCAAGTTGATCAAGTTGTTGTGATAATCTAACAGCATGCGACACTATTTCACCGCAATTCGTTGTTCGAATATCTCATTACCGGCTTAATACAAGAGCATAATAGCTGTTGTCGATACTCGTGGGTCGCTTAGGGCCGGTCTTATGACTGCCAGATAAATATTGCTATCAGAAGGTTAAAAGTTAGCGACCAGATAAAGGTTAATTATTTACACGTATTATCTGCCAGATAGCTATCTGTAGGATAAATATATTTTTATGCAGAAAACGTGAGGATGGTACTATTTTTACTGTTCCGCGCATGCGTATAGACCCTGCTGCTACCGCTACAACTTGGTTAGGGACTACAACGTTCAACATTTGTTATATAATGGCGGCTAAAAGAGTGCAAGGAAACATTAAGTCACGTGGGTGCAGAAGCTAGGTTGTCTTGCAAGTACTAATTGCGGTGTCTGCCAAAATGTAGTCAATAGTTGGGTACGACGTTTAAAAAAATGCATTTATTGTACACACATTTAAATAACTTGTTTTTATAAAATTATAACTCCACAAATAGCTTGTCAGTTTTTATAAAAGTGTGAATTAAATGTTCTAACTTTATAGACTATATAGTTAGAGCCTCGGCTTGTGCCTAATAAACACGTGAACCAAGATTTTAACCTAAAAACAGAATCTAATAGGCGAAACCTTATGAAAAACAACGTGTCACTATGGCAACGACCGTTTTAACCTTCAAATAAAAGTTATCAGGTACTTAAACCTCCTGATAAAAAGGAGATGGATAAATATATTTTATCTGGTAGGTAGAGCTATCTTGCAGTCATAAGACGCATTTTTAAATTATCGACCAAATAGAAATATTATCGGCCAGATAAATAATTATTCAGGAGTCATGAGACCGGCGGCTCTTAGAAGTTGAGATGTTTGGGCACCATGTAGCTAGGTATCCTAACAATAAGTGGTTACATATTACATAAATAAAACCTACACTATTTATTGATATTTTTTAGTCACTTTCTCTGTTGAAAACACAGAGTTAAGATATGGCCCTTTAAGCTTTGTGACAATGTAAAACCAATTGATCCTTCCAGTTTGAGTATTGGGGAGGATTGTCAACCCATATTCCTCAGGGAATAGTCAACAACAAATCATAATTCGGTCTGATTATTATTTGCTAAACTCATAAAAAACTTTGCCTATATTAATTTTTCCTATTCCAAATGAGCTAAATAAATGGCACGACACAGTCCCACAAACTTTCTCATTCTGTGTATCGTAAGTTCAAAGATAATTTAAAAAATACTATTTTAGTAAGCTACCTTTAAATAAGTTTTACTCGTAAAAACCAATACATCATCTTGTTAATCACAATAACCATTATTTATATATAAATTTCAAGCAAAATTGCTCAAATATATTTAAAAAAATTCAGATTTTGAAAAGTAAATTGTTTGTAAAATAGAAAAAAAAAATTTGTAAGAGTAAAAACTTATTCTTATTTATGATTAAAAACTTTTCACCGCTTCCCATTTTGAATTCAATCTGCAATGCCAATTTGCAAAACATTCAAAATTTCTATAATTTGTTGAAAACTAGACTACCCTTAAATTAATTAATTTAAATGTATAAATATATATTATTATTGATATGTCATAATGCCCCGATACCAATTTTGAAGCAAATCACTATGCCGGTCACCATTTTCTTAAAATATTACAATTTAAAAAAAATCATAAGTAAACTGCCGATAACACAATTTTACCCCCAAAAAAAGTACACAGCTTTATCTGTCATGTTCATGTCAAACAACCATAAATTATCCATTTGAAAATAAATCGGTATATCCATTTGTAAAATATTTCACGTTTTGGAAAAACCAGTCATCAGTAAATGACCCCTCAACAAATTTGTGTCCATAAACCAACTATAGAGGGCTATTTTTCATTTCAAACAAAATCTGGATAAACATTTTAAACAAAATTGTTTGAATCCTTTTCGAATAATTTGGAATTAAAAAAAACTCAACATTAAACTACCCTTAATTTAAGAGCTAGGATGTAAAAGTATTTTTTATAGAAATTATTATATCTAGATATCAAATTTAAACAAAATCCATTAAACTATTTTAAATCTTTGGCCAGGGACAGACAAACAGACAGAGAGGCAGAATTGTAAGATTCACTTTTCTTTTGGGTTCGTGTTCAAATAAAACGTTAAAATTTGTCATACTTTCTAAATAAATTTTTCTCGCGATCACAATACTTTCTATTGATATAATAAAGTATAAACAGATTATAATAACCATTATATCAGGATCATAAACAACCAATATATCCCCCTTTATGAGCAGTTCTTGGTTCTTACAATCCTGGTCCAAAAAAGTCGGGAAGAAATGAAACTCGAGCACAACAGATTTGGAGAGTGTACTGCTAAATATGTGTTAAGATTCAATAAGATTACTATATGACAATACAAAACTGTAAATCAATGTGAAGAAGACAAGGTATTCCTAAACATATATTATTTTTGAACAATCAACTTTTTTGCTACCATAACAAGGACCCGCAAGAAACAGGAAACAAGGGGGAGTCCAAACAAGGTTGATATAGAACAAGTATTATATCCTTCACATGGCTTGAATAAAACAAGTATTATATCCTTCACATGGCTTGAATATAACAAGTATTATATCCTTCACATGGCTTGAATATAACAATGTATTACATCCTTCACATGGCTTGAATAGAACAAGTATTACATCCTTCACATGGCTTGAATAGAACAAGTATTACATCCTTCACATAGCTTGAATAGAACAAGTATTATATCCTTCACATGCCTTGAATAGAACAAGTATTATATCCTTCACGTGGCTTGAATAGAACAAGTATTACATCCTTCACATGGCTTGAATATAACAAGTATTATATCCTTCACGTGGCTTGAATAGAACAAGTATTATATCTTTCACATGGCTTGAATAGAACAAGTATTACATCCTTCACATGGCTTGAATATAACAAGTATTATATCCTTCACAATGGTAGTATAATATACATATTTTTCTACACATAGACCGCATATAATATTTTTATCTTGTTCAAATGGCTTGTAGAGAATATGTGTTATCTTGCTCATATTTCTCGTACAGAAATGTTATCTCCTTCACAAGAAAAGTACAGTGAGCTACCATTAATTACGAATATAGAACCAGATATATCTTTCAACATATATCAGTAATAGTAGACGGCCTTGATCTAAGTCCTGGCTAGACGTGGTTTGTTAATATCTCACACATATGTGTTTGTTGTTAAACGAATATTGCGTTTAGGGAGGAGTGGGTGAAATGGGATCATTTCAACCAGCCGGCA
Organism: Timema douglasi; assembly: GCA_901482245.1. Lineage (NCBI taxonomy): Eukaryota > Metazoa > Arthropoda > Insecta > Phasmatodea > Timematidae > Timema > Timema douglasi. Next base: position 32,148 of record CABEEJ010003635.1, on the reverse strand, counting down.
GGAGGTCCAAGCCGCCCTACACTCATTGGACTACACTACTAGGACGTAAATAAAGAACGTTTCTATCCCCTGGATAAGGCAATACAACACTGCATCCAGGTGGTGAGTGACAGGAAGAATCCGATAATAAAGTCCATTCCTCATAGGAATTGTTTTCTGAAAGGCCTTTTCCCTACCAGAAATCTATTATATAATAAGATGTTGGTAGGAAGAAAGACCTTTCAGAGAGTAATTCATACCGTGAATGGAGTATACATTCCTCTCTGTCATCAAACTAGCTATTGTGAAATCATGCCTTTGCCATTTAGAACAGGATGATTTAATCTTAATGTGGAGTGTGTGTAATTGGTATATGGCCCAATATTTCCAGGAGAAAAAGAGATGGAGAGAATAAATGTGTTTAAATTATGGTGCTTAGTTCTTCACCTTACGTGTTCTTCCATGGCAAGTCTTACTATTTAAAGCTTGAAGTTTTATCTATAAAATTCACAAATATTCCAGTTTTTTTTGGTGAAATTCTCTATATCGTCCGATCTTCCAGTTGAGTGGAAACATTGCTTTTAGTCAAAGGGTACCATGTTGTGGAAGTATTTACTCGCTTTGCTCGATGGGGCTGCACTACCACCAAAGTCCCAGTGAGTTCTCTTTGCAAGGGGATGTAAACTAATGTAATTCCAGCGTTGTTTCGAACATAACAACTTAAAAATACCAGTATTGTATTGTATTGTATATAGTGCCCGTTGATTCAGCCCCGTTTTGTATTAAAGTGTTAAGCTTTTTTTGTTGCTGCTTTAGAAATAAGACGTTTTAATTAATAATTTGTTCTTCTCTTTTTGTTGCCTCAGTTTTAACATGTTGTTTTCAGAAGTTTTTTCTTTTTATCTGCTTATGAGAGAGTAAATATATTTTTATTTAAGGTACAACCGGTGGAGATACGACAAAAAGTTATAGGATCAAACTTGTGGATCTCGCCAAATCCGAAGCTGCTGGTGCAATCCGTTTTTTGATAGGTATTACCGTGTAGCCTCAAGAGAACTCCAAAGAAACGTCCGCAATGAATTTAAAGTTGCTTCGACATTTTAAAGTTTTTTTAGGGGTTAAGAATTAAAATGTTTAATATTTGGAATTTTCCCGTCGGTTACAGGCTAGAAGATATAAGTTTGACAAATTTCAAGTTTCTAGCTCATCTGTCAGTTAGTGAGTGAATGAGTGAGTGAGTCAGCCATGTGGATTTATAGTATGATATGATCAAAACTGTAGGTACTCCATTTAATCTCACAATCACCCTACCATTACGCATTATCGTAGGTGTGTATAACCCGACCGGGTAGTAAGACGCGGTGCTCATAATAATAAGTATGTTGCATACTTATAGGTCCTATAAATCTTTCTCAATCCAAACCAGTTCTTCATTCAAACGTTTATGAACCGTATATTTATTTCCCTCTTGAAAAACTGACCACTTTCAGTATTTACTCTAATGTTTTCCCAGTTCTTTGAAATTAAAAGTGTGTGAGCAGAAATCACGCACTTACTTCATACATAATATATTTAAATACAATTTACACTACAGCAGACAATTTTTGAAGCCCTTGTGTCTGTAATCACTGTTTGAAAATCATTGAATAAACCTTGTTTTTATTTATGTTGCCATGAAAAAGTAGCATATGTGTGAAATTTTCATTTTGTGGCAACCATTTCTTAATTCATTGGAACATCCGGCAGCCTCTCTCTACAAACTGTTTCTGTATGTTGTTGTAGTGCCTTTCTTGCTCTAAGTGTCATAGACATTAACATTAGATAATAAATTCTAGTTGAAACCTAGGAGGGGGAGATTTAGTTATTTCCCCCAACTTTGGGTTTAACTTCGAACGTATTAGTCATAATTCCAGGCATAGTATAATTTTGTCTACAACGGGATCCATCCAGTATCATCCATCTTGCCTCATCACAAGATGTCTTGTCAGAGGTGAAGGAAGGGTTTTGTAATCAGAAAATCTTTGCCGGGACCGAGGATTGAACCCTGGCGTGGATTAGTTCTTACAGGTCCTTATTTTGTTTTTAGAAAATAATAGTAATTGTTTAAGTAGTTGCGGGCCAAAAATATCATCTCGTGAAGTGGATTTTCCCCCCTCCTGCACTATTATAGATGGTGATTCCTCTTAGCCATCTCTGTCATCTTCTGGAGGACGCAGAGTTGATATTTTTGATAGAATAAGTTTTGAAAACCAAATGTTTCATCTTTAGAATCGTTTGCTCTCGATTCTTTTAGGATTTTTCTGTTAATATTTACGCTCAAATTCCTTTTGTACAAACACAAATATGAATAGTTAAAATATATAAATATATAAATGTAGAAGGTTTGGATAGAAAGGAAGGGGTTCCATATAAGAAATGGCTAAATTTCGTCAACGAATGTGTGAAAAAGGGAAACATTAAGAGTTCTAAGAATAAAAGTGCATGTATGACTCGGTGTATCAATGTGGTTGAAGCGAAGAGAGTATGCAAGGATATGGAAGTGTGGAGAAAGTTAGCGAGCATGGATTAAGCGAGTACGGAGTAATTTTTGAGCTAAATGCACAATTTCTTGCCTAACTCATTTGGGAACGGCGTTATTAGGTATGTGTATGTATGTCATTCAATGCCATGTTATAATGAAATTGTATAAAGTCAACGGTGTCTCAGACTGCATCTTGTATGATGTTGAAAATCATAAGTGATGAAACGAACATTCATAATTTGGCTAACAAAATGCAGCAACAATTTCCGATTTTAAAATATACAGCGATGTATTTTTTTTTACTTTCTCTCGAACCATCTAAGAAAGAAAAAAACTTGATCGTCTAAAAAATTGAAATCGAGATTTTGATAGAGGTCAAAGTTTCATGACCCCCTTAAAATCAAAAAAATAAGTTTTTGCAATGCCGTCTGTCTGCCTAATGTTTCTATCTCGGACTAGAGCCTAAACATATATACCGGGGGGGCTAAAACTTTGTAACCAGGGTCCTCATAGGGTCTCCCCGATGAACTTTTGGAATTAAACATTGAAACCTAAAATTAAGGGTAGTTTACTGAAAGGTAAATATAGATTAAATCAACTTTCTCAAAATTCACTTTAACAATTATGATTAAATTCTGTATCTAGACACGGTTTAACATTAGAAAATATATATAATTTCTAGTTTTACCGTGAAAATGGCTTTAAGGGTTCTTTACCCTAGCAGGAATTTCCCATTTTTATCATATATCCGCAACTAATTGAGATATGAAATAGCTTATCATTGTAAATTTGTAGTTCTGTTAAAGGTACAAATATTTTACTCAGGAATATATTTTTTATAAAGTTATGAGCTACAAACAAACATGTATATGTATATTACTTATGAAGTGCTTAGAAATATGAACAGAGATACTCTCTCCTGTTTTACAATGTTTCTGTAACAGCTTATATTATTATATTTATACTTTTTGATGGAGCGTTTCTGCTAGATTTTATATTATCTAGTTTTCAAAATCTCACGAGTTTTTAGAAAATGTCTCCACTTCAAGATTAAAGAGGAAACCTGTGCGATGCACAGTACTATTTATTTTCAGTGAATGTGTTACTTTCAATGTTCTTACCATAAGTTATTGAACTTAATATTGCCTTTGCCAGTTAAATACATTTTCCTTATTTAAAGTTCAGTCTCTATTAAAATGTTTATAATTTGATTTTAGATATTTGTTATATTGTACAACCGGCTCCGTGATGTAGTGGTCAGTCCACCTGGCTACAAGCCCAAGGATCCCGGGTTCGATTCCTGGCTGGTATCTTGGGTATTTTTCCTTAAAGGGGATCTACCCCAACGGTCACCAGGGGATGGTTAGTTAGGTTATGCTATCACTGGTTCCATACACTCATACTCGGTATCACCATCATTTCATCTTATCAGGTCATGGAAATACCCTTCATGAAAAGGATGTACGATTAGTCTATTCGGGCGTACCTTAGACAACGGTACATTAGTACTGGCTAATCTTTACACTACTGGGATAGGAATAATGTATCCCAAACATGTTTATATATACACACTACATATACTACATAATATTCAACACGTTTTAATTTTATAACACCCATTAATAAACGTAAATAAAAGGTGTAACGCTAGAATAGTTAAATAATTAACTCGTCCTTAAGCGCAAGTATTTTGCACTTTTTATGTGAAAATTTTTTTTGGCCAAAATAAATAAAATATTGCTAAAGTACAAACATAGATTTAAATTTTCTTCACACGTTTATAACAAAAGTTCCTGAATATCCATTAAGAGCATAGGGTCTTTAGATACACTTTTTTAACGAACCGATTTTTTTTTAAATAACAAGATATCCTTGACAGATCAAAATAAAATTCTATGTTTGTACTGGAGAAATATTTTATTTATTTTGGTTAAAACAAATGTTGCCATAAAAACTGCAAAAACTTTGATTTATCTTGCATCCCCTTACGTCCTTTAAATTTCATAAATATTTTAGAAGTGAACCGTCATAACACCATATAAATTCCTTATTCATTAAAAAATAATTCCTTTCTTTGTTAAGTGTCATAACTTAACGTCACGTTTATGAAATAACAAATGTGGAACCAATGAAACATTTTGTGGAACAATCAGAAACAAATGATTTTCATAAAAACATGAATATTTAGGAAAGAAAAGGGGGGCGAGGGGGGGGGGTACTTGTCACTTAGGTATTACACTGGATTTCCGATGACGGGAAGAAGGTGGCTAAAATTTGGATCGGGTGTATTGAGGGCGGTTTTTCCTAAATTGTTCCTCTCCTCTTTCACCAAGAAAATACAGGTATATTTCTCATAAAACTGTGCCTTCCTAATTACTTTATTAGTATAGCCCAAACGGATGAAATAAAAATATATTATTTTAAGATAATAAGCTAGGAAGAGTGTGAATACTTCCGACAAAGTGACTAATGGTATTGACTCACTAAATCCACTAATACCATGTAGTCAATCCGTATGAGTCAAGAAAACTATAATCTGAACCCCCGGCCATTGTCTTTAACACACGCTAATCCGCGCGACAAAAGAGGATCAGAAGACAATATTATAAATCTTGCCAACGAACAATACAATCGTCGCCCCTTGGTTAAAAGAAGCTGACAATCGTAATGAAATGCAAGAAGGCGGGAATCCACCCACGTCTGACCCCCAGTCATTTGAATAGAATAACCTCTGTAGCGCACCTTTGACGGGACTGCCCTCTCGCCTTCGTTAGTCCAAGACAATACCTCCTAATAGCCCCCTCTAGGCTACCCGACTAGCCTGTTCAGGAGAGCTGGGCCTTCTTATTCTCACATAGGCACGAGAATTCCATTTAGCAACAAACAACCAAGCGATATCAGTTTATTGTAACTAGAAGATGACTAGATGGATATAATGAACTAATGAGAAACTGTCACTGAAAAATAAACTGAATGTTAAAAATGAGCAACATTGACTTTAACGGAGCAGTTTCAGTGGAAAAGTTGAGAGGTATACCGTAAAGCTTAAATTACTGGTCAGAAGATAAACTTGTTCAAAATACGATAAATCAAAATAGTTAAAGAGAAGCCTTTTTATAGATGAAAATGGATAGTGTTGATGTAAACTACTCTGAAATGGACATTAGTAAAATGATAGGCCGAGGGGGTCATTCAACAACTACAACATTAATTGCAATGGAGAATATAGGTCCTATTTGGCTTGATGGAAAAGCAATGCCCTATACTAAGCTATCAGATATTAATATATCTTCCTTTTACTGAAAATGTGAAACAATGTTTACTATAGTTTGTTTGCTGATCAAAAGAACACTAATAATGTTGATGTTTATGATGGTTAACTTAACTTTAACATTGAAATTATTTATTTAAAAAGATAATAATACTAAGAACCAAACTTTGTAAAAAGTTCTTTTGAAATCTTTTTTCATCGTGTTAATTTCACAATTTTAAACACTCAATCATGTGGAATTTTTATAAGTTTATGTGTCTTTTTTTTTTGTCTTTTTTTGACAAAATAGTTCAATTTTTTTTCAATTCACAACAGTCATCCAAGTGCCAAATTATTTTTGTATTAAATATATAGCCAACCATGTACATTGTCTATATAGTATTAAAAAAAAGTTACAATAAGTTTAAATAACAGATTTATTATTTAAATAAATAAGAATTTATATTGAAGCAATTTCTTTAAAACCAACTTAACTCTGTTTAATCTTATTGGTGATTATATATTTGTTGCTAAACGCAATTCTATTTATTTAGCGGTTACATTAAGCTGGGATGGAAGTCTCAAGTGATAAGGCTATTATATTGGCAGTTTTGATATAAAGAATTGTGTGACAGTCGTACAAACTTTTTCAATAAAGTATACTGGCTGAAAGTGTCCGGCCTTGCCTGAACGAAATCAGTGGTTTTATCAAACATTTTTTATAGGAAACAGATCAGCACTAGATTATTAATAACAAACTGGTATCAAGGCTCATATATGTAGAAAACAAACATATCTATACCCTCATTTTTCCTTTAGCACGTAGGCCTGTGTAAGACCGCGTACTCACCAGTCGAAATAAAGCCCAACATTCAACAAAATATTTCTTTCAACGAACAAAAAAAACTGCACAATGAAGAAATTTACATTATTTTTAAATGGTATCGTCCTTACAAACCAAAACTTTGTTTCAAAATAATATTGTTGCTTCTTGAACATAGAACCACTGTCTGATGAAGTTCACCTGTAGAATGTTCAATGGAAATGTTTGCAGGGCAAACACATCAGTTCATGCGTCATTTACCGACTTCCTCTACGTTTGCGAAGAATACTGCAGTCAATCACTACCCAGGGTTTGTGTTTTAGTATAATTGTGAATAATATAATATTGACAGAAGAGATATATGTATACAGTGAATTGCTAATAGATTATGTACATACGTATCCTGTTAGCTAAGATAAATATAAAAAGAAGTTCCACATTAGAAACATTTATATCAATACGTTGGACATCATTGGAAAGAAAATGAAATTCGCAATTAGAATTATTGTTTTATTTATGTGGTAAAAAGAATGAAAACATAAGATGAAATAATGTTTTTACTAAGAGTACAATTTTTGTTAGCCTAATTTCTTTAAATAGCCTATTGCCTGATCCAATGTATCACACCCTATTTTTGAAGATGGATATTTTTATTTAAGTCTAAACCCTAATTTTTACAGTTTAGTAAAAAGTCAAAAATTAAAAAATATACTTTTGAACATAGCAAGCTCTTTTATTGGAAAAAACTAGATTATTGCAAAGTTGCTAATTAATAGTAAGACAATGTTTCTTTCGTAAACGGTTTTAGATGATTTAAGTTAAATATTAAAGTCTACCATGCCAATACAGCTAAAAGCTGTGCCAAGGAAACAGAGCACTTTCGAGTGTTGGGGAAAATATCCATAAATGCATTTTGAGCTGTGTACACAGCATTTGCTCCCCGTTACAATCGATTATCTTCATTGCCTTCCTCTACATGAATTTTGATCTCCAGCTTCATGACTTCTTGAATATCATACGGTTTACCTTCAAGGTCCTTGATCAAGTTATGAAGATCACAACATGTATTTGTAATCCAAGCTACTTTATCTGCTTTCAACAAAAAGGCACCTCCAAAACACAGAATTTTATAATGATAACAAAGGCATATCCTTCAATGCGTCTAGCTCTTGAAAGTCTGTTATTAAATATACTTTTTCTGGTGTAAGATGAGCGTTTGGAAAAGCTCTCATGAAATGAGTCATTAAAGGCAAGCCCTCATCAACGACTATCACATAGTCGAAACTTCCTTCTGCTCCACTAATTTGACTGTGTTTCGACAAATTCAAATCATTTCTTAGGAATTTCTTCCCTAAAGCTTAGTGTCGAAACACTGAACTGTCCCTGTTCTTAGTTATTTCTAGAGTCCTCAACATCCACTGCAAGGATTTTCCCATTGCGCATGCAGTAGCCTGTAGCACTATATAATGAAAATGTTTGTAGTGATAGTGGTGCATTGATCTAGATTTACCCTAATATGCTTTCCATCCACTTCTGCACAACAATTGAGACAATTTAATAACTTCTCCAATTTCTTTGCGGAATTTTGTCAATCTTCCTCTGAAGGCTCCTTCATATGGATTGGGTAAAAAGTAGAGATGTGCGAGTTGGCAATTTTCACTTCGAGTAGAGTTCGAATCGAGTTTTCTTAGAGTTCGAATTAAAGTAATAAAAAGCTATATTTGTACTATAAATATTTCAAGCTTAATTTCTGTAATAGATCAATATATAAATGATAAGTACAAATATAAATTTTTAGAATGGAAATATGTATATAAATTACAATCACATAAATTCTGATTTTTAAATATATTTAATTTAATTTTAACCTGCTTCAGTGGTCCCATGTCCTCTTGCAATAGACTAAACAACCAAGGGGGAGCTCGTGGTTCGAACTCAGCTGGGCTTTCTGAGGGTGTTTTTTCCTAAATGGTTTCCCACTCTCTCTACATACAAATTCTGAAACACTTAATCTAAATTCAGCTAACTCTTAGGGGTAGTTGGTACACAAGCGTGTAATTTGAAAGGGTAGTAAGACGTGGTGTTAAAAAATATATAATTTACTCTTTTTATTAAACATAAGGAAATATTTAGGGACTCTATTAACTATAAATTATCACCCTTAAATTTAGTAAAATTAATTAAACTAGAAATTTTAGAAAAAAAAAAATTTTTAGTAGGTAAGCCTACTCAATTTTTTAAATTTTTTTAAAGGCTTAGAGTCGAACATTAACTAAAACTCGACTCGAACTCAGCTCTTCGAGTACTCGCACACTTAGTAAACAGCCTCCCAGATATACCTTGATGTTGATTGGAAGAACAGCTTAGAAAATTAAAACATTTCTTTGCTGCTAACAATGATAACATTTTACCGTATTATGTGTATTATTTTATAAATATTGATAAAATGTATCAAATATGACAGCTGAAGATAACATTAACTATGTACGAATATATTAAAATTGTTTTAGTTATTAAGAAACTAAGAGGTACTTTTCTTCCCACCATAATCATATTACACTATAGCTTCACGTGTTTCTTATATAACACTTGCAAATGTTGTCGCACCAATCCTCTGGTTGAACGATAAGTATGTGAATCTTTCACCAGTGGTCAAATACCAAAAGGACTTAAATAAATATATGTCAATTATAATTATATCACGCCATAAATATATTTAGAGTGGTAATAATATATTCTCTCTTTATTTACTCCTTATGTCCATCAAAGCTCGATGGGTGGGTCAAGGTTCTAAAGAGCTTTTGAAGCACTGCCAATAGTGTGTCACTAAATACTGTACATTCGTATCAAATGGTTCAATATTTTAACTGATTGGTTAACACAGATATGGTATGGTTACACACACAAGGGACTGCCTTCCACTGATACAGTAAACGTTTTAATTGCTGACGCAAGGGATGCGACAAATCAGTCAGACTACACGGTGCAGTGCAGTGCAGTGCAGTGCAAAGCAGACCAAGTCACACAATGGTAAGGCGCACCTTAGCAGAATCTGGTTGAATGGTGCACCAACTCACACTGTATGTTGACCCATGATGCATTGCAACGCTAACTTAAAACAGCTGACTATAAACATATTTTATTTTCTAGGGGATACAGATATCTTAGAACAATCTCCAGATAGATGTTTTCAAATAATAACACTGGGTCTCGGCACAATCCAATACATGGATACACACGCCTTACATTAACTGGCTATTTCAAATCTACTCACCACGGCCAACGAAGATGTCTGCTTGTTTATGGCTGTACAGCGCATTTATTTGAGATTGTTGGTTCTCCAGTGTCGAACATCTCAGACAGAGTGGGCGAAGTAGAGATGAGTTGAAATTTAGCAGAACAGCTTGCGCCGATGTGGCGGAAATTTGGTGATTAGCTTAGAGCTCGTCGCGTGACCAAGTTTCTATTCTGTGCTTGTTTTTAGGCGAACGTGTGAATTAACAGTTATCCTTGCCCTCGTTTTGAGCGCAGCCGGTGTGGGTGGGGCCATTTCAATAGCCTACATGAATTAAGTGAAAACTTTCAGCAGTACACTCCAGTGGGAGTTCGCGTTTTTATATGGTAGCGATGAAGAAGTACGAATTGATAAAACGTGCACGAATACACAATATTTTGACGATTGAGTTCAAAATTATTTAGGATCGAATCCTAATCTCCCTGTTATAAATAAGACAAACCAGATGAGACTTATGCCTTGATCCGTGGGAATTTCAAACACATTCTAGTGACATGAATTCTTAGAATGATGTCAGTATTTAAAGCTAAATATGTTCTACAAATATTAAAAATAAGTCTCGTGAAACTAGCTGTCACACTTTACGTGATAAGCGCCGAAACTTGGAGTCCTGACTTCCCCTCCCCGTCACTGAGAAACCAGATCAGAAAATGTTGACGACGTACNCCGATGCGAATATATCCTAATAGCATTGCTATGCATAGCAGTATGATCACGGCAATCAAAAGCATTCTTTTAATAAATTATCAAAAATATAAACTTTTTTTATTAAGTATAGTATTAAAAAGTTTGATTGAAGACATCGCAAATCATGCTTTAAATAACAAACTTTGCTAATTGTTTCAAGTTCAATTTTATAAAATACTTTATTGCTATCCACACCGGTGGTCAAGTGGTCTTAGTCGTTGGGCACTCATTGTGACGTGGAAGGTGATGCAAGGGTTCGAATCCAGGCCAGGTGATCAGAAGGTGGCTTACCACAATTAGTTTTAATTTGGGTTTTCCATCATTCTTCCTAGAAAATGCTGGTGTAGTTCTTTTAAGTGACCCACCTCATACCTACCTTCCAACACAAGCTTAAAACAACCGGCTATCAATATATTTAATTTACTAGTAAATCAATAGATATTCAAGATTATTGTCACGATGGTTATTTTCTAATAATTTTGTTGTGAAGTGAAACAAATCAACTCTATAGAACGGGTTTCAATTTAACGAGTTGTTTGAATAACTTCACAACAGTAGACACTGTTGTATGTTTGTATCTCGATTTGTAGGCGCTCGCACACGTATTATGTCGGTTTGTTTAGGTGCATTGAATTGGTTGGTTTTGAAATTTAATTGGTTCGTCCACGCAGACTTTATGGAGAGGCGCGGACAAGGCTGAGAGAGTTTATATTCATGACAAAGGCAATTCGCATGGATTTATTGCGATGGGTTTAGATTTAGTCACGTGACCACATTTCAGTTTTGATCATGTTTTTTGGCGAACATGTGAATCCACAGCACGTAATTAATGGTAAAAAAAAAATAGAACAGTGGAATGCGTTAGTAGGCTAGATTATACTGGTCTGAATATTATTAAAATATTGTTTTTTTTAAGAAACGTAAAGTATAAGAAAAAGCAAATAGATGAACTGGCATTCACCCAGACCCCAGTGGCAGGAGAAACATTTTTTGTATGTTTATTTCCGCCCATTCGTCTTGCTCAGTTTCACCTTCTTTCACAACTAAAGTCGTCAGAGAGCATCTTGTTCAACTGCTTTGACATATTTTAAAGTGAGATAGAATGGAAGTGAAAAGCAAGGGGGGATGTAAGACATAATAAGACCATAGAATGACTAGTGGCAATTCTTGGTATCTGCTACAACAGATAAAAAGCGCTAGTGCGTGATGTAGCCTATTAAAAATATGTCATTGTTTTAACACGATCTTATACACTTTCTCATCTAGTCTTTTATAGTTTGGAACATTTTCATTTATTGGTTAGGCCTATCATGAAAAAAATACACATAAAAAGGTATTTCTAAAAAACATTTTTTCTGTGTATGCCACTAGGGTTTATACTTTTCTAGCCTTCTACCGGCAGTGGCGGATATATAGAGTGTACATAGGTATGTAACATGGGGTTATTGGGCCGCACGACACTAGGAGATATCCTGGTGGGCCGGTGTAATTAGGGCTGCCGCAACTGCTTTAAACTATAATAAAGCTATCCATTCAATTATAAATGATTGTTTTTGATCAAATTTAACCAAAAATTTCTGTGTGTGAGTCTGTAAGTACCAAAAATACTGTATTTGTGAAAATATATGATGGCATTAAATGTAAAACCATCCTGTTTGTGGTATCTTGGTATTGTTTATAAACACTTTCTGAAGCCAAACGTTAATGCATTTAGGAATGTATGTGGAAAAACTCACATGGACAGATTCATTAATGGTTGCTGAAGGAGTTGGGTTTGAAAGGGAATCTAATAGTCAATGTCAAAAAAGTGTCTTACGTTGGTTTGGGCATGTTGGGAGGATGAGTGTGGATCGAGGGACATAGCAAAAATAGGAAGGTTGAGTGTGTGGACCAAAAGGAAGTGGTATGTCATGTAAGACGTGGTTAAATGCTGTACACGAATGTGTGAAAAAGAAAATCATTAAAGAGTTTTAAGAATAAAAGAGCGTGCATGACTCGGTGTCCGGATGTTGTTGAAGCGAAGGATGTATGCAAGGATAGGGAGGTTCGGAGAAAGTTAGTTAGGATGAATTAAGAATGGAGTTGTTGTTTGTTGATATCTAAGCGTGATTAGGTATGTACGTATGTGTCTATGTATGTATGCATGCATGTATATAAAGGGCCATTATATTTGTAGTTCAAGGCCTCATGTAACCAGTATATAGGTGAGATTTCCTCGCCCCGATGAGATGATGATGATGATGATAATGATAACTATATGGTGCCATTCTAGCTTAAGCCTAGTTACCCAGACCATGGCACAATACCCCTTCAGGAAAAGTACCTACGGTACCAGTGGTGGAATCTGGGTAAGGGCACCGGGGCACGTGCCCACTGTCGTTTTTCAGAAAACATAAACACATTGATTGAATTCCCGTTTGCTACAAATAATTTCCTAGGAATTTCCGCTTACTCGGTTCATTCCTAAAACGGCCTTTGTCTTCCACTAGCATATTTAATATAGGAAATAAAAGGTATTATAAATGTATAGAGCTAATTTTACACTCAGATGTTTACAAGGTGCATCCGTGAATTATTTTTTACTTTGTTTGTGTACACTTATAAAGAGAGACTAAATGTAACAATTTGTTTCTTTAATTAATGATTTGTAGTTATGGATAAAATACGAGAAGAGAAACAACTTACCCTTATAACACTATTCAAAAGGTTTAAAAGTAATAAAATCAGTGTTGATAAGAGTTTGAAAGCGGAAGTAATACTGTGAATAAGACAGGAATTGTTTCATCACAAAACGCTCTGGAAGAATGTTCAGCTTCAACTTCAAATGAACTTCAATATGCTACAAATATTTTTTGTTAAGTTTGTTTTACGCAGAAAATAGTTGATGACGAACGTTACATTGTACTGCGTGATCCATGGTGTCAAACTGTAGAATACAAAACTCCGTTTGATATTCAAGGAAGCAAAAGTAAACAATTCAAAATACACAGGATAAAGGAATTTCCTTGGATGGATTATAGCCATGCATTTAAATAATTTGTGTGTTATTTAGAGATGAGGGAGGTCATAATCATATGAAGCTGGGAAAGTTGGTGATATAGCCTTTATAATCTTATATATAAACATGCCAAGAATTATTTCAGAGTTCAGGAGAAGAATGAATACTATAAGCACAATGTAGATAGGACTCAGCATTTTATTGACGTCATGGATGGTAGATTATTGAGCAGTGAAGAAGAAATAGATCGTATTAATAAACGAAAAGTAGAGATCAATATACAAAAATTAGAAAGTAGCAATCAAAAATACAATATTATGGTAGAGAATGCAAAATATAACTTTGAGGGACATAGAGATGATGGGGTCCATTTTCGTAGACGAAGGTAAAGCCATGTCCAGCAAAGTTAAGTTTAAAGGTCTTATAGTATTTTGACTGACGAAAAAACCGGCGTAAGCAGTTCCGATTAACTTTTATTCTGCTTTCGATATTTTAACACTGAAAACTGCTTTATAGAATAATACTTGCTTGGGTTTACCAAAGTTACTAACTTGAGTGGTGAAAGTTTGAATGACATCATATTTAACATCTTGAAAAGATCAAACTTTGATATGCCATTCCTCCGTGGACAAGGCTATGATGATGGGGGTGCTAACATAAGTGGAGATCTAAGAAGAATACAAGCAAGCCTCAATACAATACAGCCTCGCGCTATTTACACATTGTGCCAATCACAGGCTGAATTTAGCTTTAAACAAAGCAAGTAAAGTACTATGTATTCTCAATTTAGTCGGCATGATTACAAACATTAACAACTTTTAAAGAGAGCCTTTATCTACTCAAAAAGCAGTGAAGGCCAGAAAGATTTGCGAAGCTCGTTCCATTAGGAGAAATGACGGAACCCTAAACCTTTTGGTAATACTACCTGCAGTAGTTTCTGTAATGGATTATACAAGTAGCACCAACACTACCAGTACCAATGCAGTAGTTTCTGTAATGGATGGGACAAGTAGCACCAACACTATCAGTACCAATGCAGTAGTTTCTGTAATGGATTTTACAAGTAGCACCAACACTATCAGTACCAATGCAGTAGTTTCTGTAATGGATTTTACAAGTAGCCCAACACTACCAGTACCAATGCAATAGTTTCTGTAATGGATGAGACAAGTAGCACCAACACTATCAGTACCAATGCAGTAGTTTCTGTAATGGATGAGACAAGTAGCACCAACACTACCAGTACCAATGCAGTAGTTTCTGTAATGGATTATACAAGTAGCACCAACACTACCAGTACCAATGCAGTAGTTTCTGTAATGGATTTTACAAGTAGCACCAACACTACCAGTACCAATGCAGTAGTTTCTGTAATGGATGAGACAAGTAGCACCAACACTACCAGTACCAATGCAGTAGTTTCTGTAATGGATGAGACAAGTAGCACCAACACTACAGTACCAATGCAGTAGTTTCTGTAATGGATGAGACAAGTAGCACCAACACTATCAGTACCAATGCTGTAGTTTCTGTAATGGATTATACAAGTAGCACCAACACTACCAGTACCAATGCAGTAGTTTCTGTAATGGATGAGACAAGTAGCACCAATACTATCAGTACCAATGCAGTAGTTTCTGTAATGGATTATACAAATAGCACCAATACTACCAGTACCAATGCAGTAGTTTCTGTAATGGATGAGACAAGTAGCACCAACACTATCAGTACCAATGCAGTAGTTACTGTAATGGATTATACAAGTAGCACCAATATTACCAGTACCAATGCAGTAGTTTCTGTAATGGATGAGACAGGTAGCACCAACACTATCAGTACCAATGCAGTAGTTTCTGTAATGGATTATACAAGTAGCACCAATACTACCAGTACCAATGCAGTAGTTTCTGTAATGGATGAGACAAGTAGCACCAACACTACCAGTACCAATGCAGTAGTTTCTGTAATGGATGAGACAAGTAGCACCAACACTATCAGTTCCAATGCAGTAGTTTCTGTAATGGATTATACAAGTAGCACCAACACTACCAGTACCAATGCAGTAGTTTCTGTAATGGTTGAGACAAGTAGCACCAACACTACCAGTACCAATGCAGTAGTTTCTGTAATGGATTTTACAAGTAGCACCAACACTATCAGTACCAATGCAGTAGTTTCTGTAATGGATGAGAAAAGTAGCACGAATACTATCAGTACCAATCCAGAAGGCAATGCCCAGTTTTTGTCAGAAGCAATATTCAAATTTGAGTTTTTATAATGCTTACAAATTTTGACAATTTTTAGCCATAACAATACCACTTTCAATTCAACTGCAAAGTGTTAATGTTGACTTTGCGAAGGCGATTGCAGTGACAGTAATGGTTAAATCCTCATTAAATATATACGATAAAATTCAGAAAATGAATTTAGAATAATATTTGAACAGGCCAAGAGTATTCCCGAAAAGTCATATGTGGAAATATAAATTACAAAAGTTAGACATGTCTACCAAAACCGAGATAATTTTACCAATCTGATAGAGTAATTTTGAGTGAACACCCACATTTTTACCTTATTTTGACTTATTTCAGACCTAGATTCAATATTTTTCAAATATAATACCATAGCTATTTCAGAACTGCAAAAAATTGTACTTAAGTATTATTTTAATTTGGATACAGCATATGAAGATATACTGGATGCAAAAAATAAAATAAATTAATCCTATTTATCATCTTTTATAGAAGTACTTCATGGAGAATTGAAATTATGGAGGGAATTCTGGATAAAGAAATTCAAAAAAGTCAAAATAACAATGGGCCAGGACAGACTCAATTGTTTGGTAATGTTCGGTATAAATAAAAATATTGAGACCTTCTGAAAAGATTCTAAATATGTTTTCCAGGAAACATTCACTAAAACTTCAATTAAGAGTTTATGTAAACTTGTTCTCTTCTCTCATTTCAAAGAACTTACTATTAAATTTAGTAATAATATTTACAAAACAATATTTGTGACTTTCACTGCTATGCCTCATAA
Organism: Timema douglasi; assembly: GCA_901482245.1. Classification (NCBI taxonomy): domain Eukaryota; kingdom Metazoa; phylum Arthropoda; class Insecta; order Phasmatodea; family Timematidae; genus Timema; species Timema douglasi. The sequence goes on along the minus strand of CABEEJ010003635.1, from coordinate 15,556 downwards.
AATTGTTGAGTTTAAACATGTAAGATATTAACGTTTAAATCAAATAACTATTTGAGGACACTCAACCACAAATAGTAAATCGGTTTTCTTATAAACCCAAAACACTCCAGACGACGTAAGAAATCTTCTCAAAGTTGTTTATCGAGCTCATATATCTTTTTGAGAAAGGGAATGGCGGGGGAACAAAAAGTCACTGCTATTACGGCTGCCCATCTGCCCCCCCCCCCTCAACCCCCTCCTCATTATTTATTAATGGTGTCGTCCCTGCGTGAAGTGAGCTACTTATTGAGAATGATGATCTGGCAGCGCTCCAAACGGTGACCCGAGGCAAGTGACCACATTCCTGCCACAATTACCTCCCCTGGCAGTTTTTACAGGATTACCTTGCTTTGCATTTGTTCGCTGTCACTCTTTACTCGGTTGTGAGCTAAGCCTAATCTAAAACATTTGCGATTCCCTTTAAGCCCAAGCTAATGGTTTCCACAATGATAATTCATGTGTTAATTTAATTATGTATATAAGTTTAACGATAAGAAATAAACTTAACCCTTGTAGTCGACTAAAATAGGAAATTAGGCTGGAATCATGAAACTTTACAAAAAAGAAATCTGTAGCACGCAGGCCTTTGAAATATGGCCTAACAATTTTGTTTCTTCGTCGTAGATTATAGTGACTCATAGTCACTTGATGAAATTTATTCTTCTTGCTAACCCATCTATGCTGTTTTATACTGTATTTTATAATTAAACCAAATATCTTATCTGCTTTTTCTATAGCTACCTCTTTCCTGTAAATCTCTATTTCCCTCGCATGTGGATCAAATAGGATTTTGCCTGTTCCATTTACTTCACAGCCGACACTTAGGCAACAATAAAAGTGAAATATCCTCAGGAAAAGCGATTAAAAAATGCATTTTTTTTACAGTTCTCAAGAATAAAGAAGAGAGGCGTATTCGTACTACTATAACCTACCCACATCAGTGGTCATGTGGTCTAGGGCGTCTAACTCATAAGAGACTGGATTTACATGTTGATTTCATCTCTACAGCTTTCCCATCCTTTACGAACAATAATGAAGGTGCTTGCTCTTGATATATATAAATTATAATCCATCCCTACCCCTGGGATTAATTCATGATGTTTGATGTATATTTTTAAGTGCAATTTGAGTCAAAAAAAATCTGAATGATTCGGTAAATATATAATTTTGGCAGCAATCTTACAAAAAAAGAAAAAATCCAATGACTCACTCACTTCTCGCCGTATTTCCTTAACCCTGGGCCTGTAAACTTGAAATGTGGCGTGAATGTTCCTTTAGGCTCTGCGCAAGAGATAAGACTGGATTCTACCTGGTGAAAAAGAGGGGGTTGAAAGTTTTCACCATTTACTGGTATATCTTTTAAACGAGTAAATAAAGATCTTTGAAATTTTAAATTATACTTTATAGAATCAGGTCAGATGTTTTTGAGGGTTTAACAAATTTTATTCGTTGTAGAGGGAGGGTTGGGAGGGGCAGAAAGGAGTGGGAAATCTCGTTTTTCAGATCTCAAGGAAATTTGATATCTGGGAGTCTTAGGGTCACAGAATTGAATTAATTTTTGTATGGCACCCACACGATGTGTCTCTAGGTGTGGATGCAGGAGGTGAAAGGGCTCCAAATTTTCAAAATTAATAAAATAAACTACTTCTTAGTGTGGAATAAAACTGAAATTTGTCAATTAGGTAAAGAGAACACCCCAAATAATCAATTAGGGTTGAAAATTAAAGTTATAAAATGGGACTTGGAAAAATGGGTGATAAGGGGTGGGATGAACAAAATCAATATGTTTTGGTTGTGTTAGAAAATGTAAATTTCGCAGGAAGGTAGAAAGAAGGACCACTCTAGTTAACCAATAAATCTTTATATTAAAAATTACTAAATAGAAACTGGAGAAATAAGAGGGGAGTTTTATATGTCCCAAACTGATTGAAACAACTACTGATGTGTGGTAGATAACGGTAAGCATAAGGACCAATTCAAATAACTATAAAAGCATATACATTTAAAATTTGGAGTCCAGGAAATGATGGAGGGGGGGATGGAGGACTAGAAATTAGGGAAAAAAGTTAAAAACCCAAATTTAGATAAAATAGAAAATTGAAATTTGCCAGGATTGCAGAGGGATCACTAAATAACCAAACAAGGGTTAACTATTTAATGTTACTCAGTGAGAGCTGGTGATAAGTGGGTTATAACATTTCAAAATTTGAAAGACTAGACAACTTCTAAGTGTGGTAGAAGATTGGGCTATGTCAGCTAGGCATAATATCCAACCCAAGCAGCCATAAGGAAATGAACATTTGAAAATTAAAAAATAAGGAACCGCAAAATGGTCAGGAGGGAATGAATTATTCTCAAAATTATCAAAACTAATATTAACAACCACATATCAATGTGGCAAAAAGGTTGAGATTTAGTGAGAAATCCATAAAAGATGAAAAGTTTGGAGTTTAAATATAGGTTTCCAAGAAACTGGAGGTAGGAGGTGGCTCAAATTTCCTAAACCGCTAAAATATACCTTCCCGAAACTGTAAGATAAATTAATTCATATAGGTAGATGAAAAACCTAAAAATAAACTAACAAAAACAAAATATTATCTAAAAGAGGTTTCATTATCGTTGCGATTTCACATAAAAAAAAGGCAAGATATAAGCTCTTTAAGAGATATATAACAATTAAAATAAACATAAATTGGGAAATCACGATGCTCATTTATTCAATATGTTTCTATAACCCAGTCTACGATATTGTTTATTCTATTTGGTAAAATTTAATGCTCTTTTTTCAACATGTTTTTGTAACAATGTCTATTACTTCGTTTCATTTATATTACTATTGTGCAAAGGTAAATAAGTGATTGTCAATTATCGTTTTTGCATTCATTTTGTGGGAAATTGCATGACAAAAACGTAGATAAATTAGCATAAAATAGAAAGATGTCATGATGAGTGAAAGAATTAAAGAGACTGAGGTGTTAAAAGCTATGCAAGTGCTAAATGATGGAAAAGATGTGGGCGTAAATGAAATTACAAGTCAAATGCATAAGTGTGGGGGCCCTGGTACTATTTGCCAGATTGTTTGGGTTGTTTAATGTGTGGGCTGGAATTTCTAATGTTCTTAGTGGCTGGAAGAATGCTGTCATTGTTCTTTATACATAGGTGAAGTATTACGATTGAATGTAAGAATTACAGTTGAGTATTCCAGGAAAAGCTTTTAAAAGAGTCTTAATTAAGAGGGTGTGTGAAAGACTAGGAGACAATATTTGGGGTGTGCAATGTGGTTTCATGCCAGATAGAGGTTGCATGGAGCATATATTTGTATGGCACCAAGTGATTGAGAAATATATGTAACTAAGAAATAAAGTGTAGTGTGCCTTTGTTATCCTGGAGAAAACATACGATCGGGTGAATAAGAGTATTTTATGGAATGTTCTGAGAGAGTATGGTGTAGACTGTAAATGTATGGCTAGCAAATGCAATTATGGCAGTGTATTATGGAAGTAAAGCGTGCGTTAGAGTGGATGGAACTTCGAGCGAATGGTTTGACACGAACAGAGTGTTAAACAACGTTGTGTAATGCCTCTATAGTTGTTTAACGTATATAAGGATAAATGTATGAGGGATTATTGTTAAGAAGTTGTGGGTGAACAAAAGGACAATGTGAATCTGATAGTAATTCTATATGCAGATGATGCCATATTAATGGTTGAGAATGAAAGTAACTTTAAGAAGGTATTAAAGCATTTGAATTAGGCGACATGTCGAATGGATTTTAGTAAATGGAAGGATAGATTGTAAAATCTACAGATTGGTGAATGTATCTTGGATGGTAATTGGATGTATGTGGACTATTGTAGAGAATTAAGTAGTATCGAAAGAGGCAAAGAAAGATGACAGTATATAAGAGCGTTAATGTCAGCATTGTTGTATGAATGTGAAGCGTAGGTTTGTCAGGAGAAACACAAACAATGTGAATGAGACTGGAATGTATGTGGGAAAAACTCGTATGAACAAACTCATTAATGGGTGCTGAAGGACTGTGGTTTGAAAGGAAGTCTAATAGTCAATGTGAAAGACTTGTCTTACGTTGGTTTGGGCATGTTGGGAGGATGAGTCCAATTTGGACGTATGTTTCACACCGTTCCTGTAAATGATGTTTATGCGCATGCGCACTACCGGCCTTCACGATTACTATTTCTTCTGGAATGTACTAGAGTGCTTTGTTAGGGGAGGAGCGACTCCAACCTTTATTATTATTATTATTATTATTATTATTATTATCATCGCGTATTACTAACCATTCGGGTTATACGCATTTACGCTAAGGGTAATGAATGGTAAGGTGATTGTAAGATGCAATGGAGGACCTACAGCTTAACGCGGGATCAGAACCACGGTGGAGGCCTGGCATTCCACACATTCATAAGTTGTGATTAATACACGTCTTGTCATAGATGAAGGAAGGGTTTGCCAATCAGATAAATCTGCACAGAGACCTAGGATTTAACCCTGGACCCCCAGCACACAGGTCTGACACCTAACCCCTAGACCACCAGGTCACCTACTCCAACCTTTCTTTCCTCTCTAATTAACTTGTGTTTTATTTGATTGCATATAACAGGATCTTCAAATAGACAAATCACATACTTCTATCTATATGCACTTGGAAGAGGCCCTCTGCGCAAGCCAGCTGAACTACACGGGCTACTATGTTTGAATGAGTGGTCACGTCAGCACGGCGTAGATAAAGCTACTTCATATAAATAGTTAACTACATTATCTTGTTAAAACCCAGCCTTGGGCAAGTAGATTAAAGTGTAAGGTCCCTAATTATTAGTTTCTCTGAATCCCTAATGGGATTAGAAATGTTTATTTAGTTGATTTCATTTTGTATTTTGTTAGGATTTAGGTTCAATTCTTGCCAGTGCCAATGAACCTCCTCACGGGCAGAATCAGGTGTTTTCAGTATATTTAGGTGACTTAGACAGCATGTAGGACTACGCGCTATTTTCTGTTATGACTCTCTGTCATTAAGCTAAATAAGCTCCTAAAAGCCGCCTAGCGCTCTTAGTGACTTTCAAACTTGTAATAATGCTCACTTCTGTATAAACTTAAGACTGTTTGGGGATTTAGGTATATTATATGCGTCAATCAAACTTATTAGTATACAGCTCTTAAAGCTTTTTACTTATTTTCTTTAGTGTTGTATAGCTAATACATTTGGTCTGGAATGTTGTTCCCAAGTAAACTTAGCTCGTTTTCATCTCTTATGGTAAGTGCCCGGCACCCTTCTGATGTTATTAGGTGTGTATGCACCTTGTTGTGTTCTAGAGCTATCCCACAGCTCAGGTATAATATTTAGTGACTCTGTACTAGAATGAGTTTCTTACTTGAGTAATCTATTAAGGGCATTACTACCACTGACAACTCTCGAACTTCGCAAGGATACATGACTTCAGCTTTATTATGGTAGTGTACGTCAAGCAGCCATGTTGTGTCAGCACAGACGTAAGTTGATACTCCGTGGGTCAACTGTTTGAACTTAGGGTTTGATAATTTCGTTGGCTGGTTAGTGATGAAGCATCAGAGTAGCAAGGGCTGGGTTGTGTTGGTTAGCTAGCAAAAAAGAGCAATATATTCAGTAATTCTCTTCGACTACATTTCTGGATGGATATCCGTCAATTACGTCCGTGGTTGGTCCATCATTATGAAAAATTCAAGTTTTTATGATTGCAATCGGTTGTTCTGGATTGTTCCGCGAAGAGGTTCGTTTGTTCCGTTTTGATAAACCCACAAATGGTATGTTTATGTTGGGGGATGGGGGGGAGGAAGGGCAACTTCACGGTAGACTCCACATACACTTTGGAAAATTGACATTTTCATGGTTGCAATAGAGTTTGTTCTGGACGTATCAAAGCGTAAAAAAAAATAATACTATCGCAACCATAAAAATTTCAATTTTCAAAAGTTGGAGGGAGATATCATAAAGTTGGCACTACCAATGTAAACATACCATTTGTGGACCTATCAAATCAAAACAAACGAAAAGTTTTCCGGAATAATCCGGAACAAGCGAAGAACAAATTATTGCAATCAAAAGATCTCGAATTTTTAAATTGAGGTTTGGGGTGCGGGGGTGTGGGAACTTCGTGGACGTATCTTTTTCACATTTGATACCTATCCATGGTACCAATTGTGGGATTATTTGTATTTGGTTAAGACAATATTAATTATCTATCCATGTTTCCTGTTATATTATTTTTAACGGAGTTATTGTTCTCATCAATAATCTATGTATGTCATTGTCACTTTCCTATAAAACTCAAAATTCATTTTATATTGAATTAATTTCACAACTATCATCTTCTTCAAAGCTTTGGAATTCTGAATCGGTACATTCAACATCAGAATACTTATGTCTAATAATGTTATCAATTGAGGTAGTAGGGAGTTCTACACCGGACATGTACTCCGTATCACATATGTATTATATGTAATAGTAACAATATTAGGGTCTAAATTATAATTTCAAATTGAATATTATTTATTCTAATAAAGAACAGGCAACTAATGATTTTGCAATAGAGATAAAGCGTATTTTAAAGATACATATATTTTATACACCTATATAAGTTGTGATTATAAATATATATATGTGTGTGTGTGAGAGAGAGAGAGAGAGAGAGAGAAACTGAACACAACTGATGATTACGTTGTTCATTTGTGCAAGTCATGTGACATATGATAATATATTATTTCAAAGGGAGCATATATTATATAAAGCTAAACTTAGATAAGGATTTGAATCAGTTGGTGAATCAGGCCAAAAATATGTATTCAAAAAATTACTAGGAATTTTCAGCAATAAACTCGAGTTTATAAAAAAAAGCTAGGTTTATTAATAATTTACCTAGACAAATAAAAAATATATATAATTTGTAGATAATTTTAGTTGGCTTTCCACATGTGTTCTATTTCTTTCCCATCTACTCTCCACGTAAATAGGGTGCATTTCCTCTATACAAAATTGTTTCCTTCTCCTTGCACCCTAGCATAACTCAAACCTCAAAACCTAATCACTAAATAATTCAAAGTGCCTAAAAACATTGGAGAGCGATTATTTATAAGTTTATAAGTCACATCTTATTTGAATAAGAATGCTTCAGTTATTTTGATTAAATTAATAGAAATAAAAATCGTTCTCTCTTTCTCTCTCTCACCCACATGATATTTTTCATGTGTCATATGTAATAAAATACATTCCTTTGTGAATGAAATAATTATTACATTACATTATTTATTTGCAAAGAAATAATAAAAAAAATGGGTAGAAAGAATGTCGTTACAATAGTAAATTGCGGCTTTTTATTTGAAGTAATTTCAAAGTGCTCACACACTTGCAAATGCAAACATCAATTACTACTTTAATATCATACTTGGGTTTAATATTCAATAATTCTATTTAACAGTGGAAGCTCGCCGTATTCTTAAAATTATCAAATATTTGAACAATATAATCAATTTAATTGAAACCACTTGACTTTTTGGGTTTGCTACTTAAGGTAAAGTGCAAATATATATGTTAATGCTTTCATTATCACTATTTATTCACATACTAGATTTACCTATAGCCTATCCATAACTAATTTAAGGAAAATCGTCCAGTTGATTTAAAATGTAGATAATCACAAACTTGTATGTTAATTAATATATATTTAATCAATAAAATTTATTATGCAGATAATCCTATAGGAACCAAGATCTAAGTCTGACTGACAGTATAAATATTCTTACCTCTTATTAAAATATAAATACATATAAAAACATTAATAATTTAATTGAAGATCATAAGTGCAGTTTTCACTAAATTGAAGGTCATGAAACAATTTTTTCCATATGCATATTAAAGTAGTCAGAGTAATAAGTTTTGTCAATTTAAGTTATATAAAATATGCCTTTTTCTGCATTAATAATGACTAAACTAATTCAAATAGCTAAGAAATTAAAACACAATAAACTGCTTCAATTACTTTTTTTTTCATGAAAAAGATTCTTTATATAATGGCTGTAAAAAGTGCTTTCAAATGTTAAGTATTAATCTCATCATTCTCGATATGCAATGGGTCGAAACCTTAAGGCGATCGCTTACAGCCACATATTGTTTACTAGATTGTTTATTCTGTGTTACTGATTCTGGAAATCCCTAACATATAAAATAAACATAAAGCCTATCTGCCTTTATAATACATTATGCTCAATGTCGGTTTCAAAACTTGACGTTTTCCAGGTTGTGATGGAAGGAACCATTGTTTATTATTTTAATAATTATATATATAATTTATTTACAGTTCACAGAGATCACCAATAAAACACAAATCTAAAAATTACTACAACATGTTTCAATAATGAAATAACCCCCGGCAGTGATATAAACATCAATATCACTACAATATGAGGCTAATTATTTCAAGAAACAACTTGTGAAAGATCGTTCAAACAGAAATCTCGCATGGACTGCAGATTATTTGGGTTTCTGTGTAGTACAGCTGGAGTAACTGCTGTGTGTAGCGCGAAATGTGGAGGCGGGATATTACCCGTCCTAATCAACTGAGCTACTTCCTTACAAAGTTTTGATCCCGTGAGCCAACTTGGGATTTCAGCGCATATCTTTGTCATACGGAAATCAAGTTATTCAGTAAAACGTTGCATATTTAAATATGAATTTTTTTTTGTCTTAAGTATACACATCTATAAATTTTATGAATACTAATATTTAATATTTATAGATGAATTAGTATTAATAAACAATTGTTGAATTGTGTTGATTTTAAGGTATCTTTAAGTATATGTATATAGAGTATGCTTCTACCCACGGTAAAATTCCAGCTTTTTTAAATAGGTATATTATTAAAGATTCTAAATTTCAATTTTCAATTTTTTATTTCAAAAAGTGTGGCCTAAGACTAGCTTCGGAAAATGTAAAAATCAAAGTTTCTTTCCCTCATAGCTCTTTAATAAAAATAGATAAAAATACATCTATGATGTGTAACATTTCTCATAGAAGAAAACGCTTTTGAATGAAGAAAAAAAAACTGTGTATATGGTCTTAAAGGCTTTCTTTATTAGGATTGGGTTTACCACTTTGAAAGCCCGAAATGGTCCTCGACTAAGTCTAACAAGCTTAGGTTCAAACTGATATTATGGAGATCTCCAAATAACATGTTTAGAGTACAGGTTATTCATGGCTTGGGGCTCAGTATTATTCGATGTTCAGTTTAGTTGTAATTTACCACCATGTATAGCTGCCATTTAACTTTGATATTTAAAAAATTAAATTAGCATTCCTGTTTGCGATTCTTAGATGTCCAATGTGTCTCATTAAGAGGACCATTACCATGCATAATTTATTTTCTCTATTTATTCAGGAGGAAGTGCACTAGTCTACCAAGAAGCTAATTGCTATTGACAGGCATTTTATAAATCATATAATCATTGTTGCTAGACATTCTTAGATGTCTAATTACTCTCGTTAAGGGGACAACTAATATGTACCACTTCTTGATTGAAACAGACGAATGTAATCATATGTAACCTATTGCAATTTGTAACTTTCTATCTCATATGAATTAAACTATTTTCATTCCACCAATTCTGTGTGTTGTATAAACATACCCCTTGTCCTAATCTACCAGCATAGTTGTGAAGAAAGAAACTCCCAGAGATATGCATGAATATACATGGTCGGTGATAGACAAAGGATCCTCGGTTCGAGTTGAAGTTGGCCGAGGGAGTGGACTGGCGCGTCCGGATTGGCGTGGCCGGGAATGGGTGGCGGTATCAATGAGTAGGCTGGGATGTCCATTGTGTGGACCAGAGAGTCCAGTGTGTGGGCTGGCGTGTCTAATGTGTGGACCAGAGAGTCCAGTGAGGGGGCTGGCGTGTCCAGTGTGTGAGCCAGTGAGTGGACCGGCATGTCTAGTGTGTGGACCAGAAAGTCCAGTGAGGGGGCTGGCGTGTCCAGTGTGTGGGCTGGCGTGTCCAGTGTGTGGGCTAGAGAGTCCAGTGAGGGGGCAGGCGTGTTCAGTGAGTGGACCGGCGTGTCCAGTGTGTGGGCCAGAGAGTCCAGTGAGGGGGCTGGCGTGTCCAGTGTGTGGGCTAGAGAGTCCAGTGAGGGGGCTGGCGTGTTCAGCGAGTGGACCAGCGTGTCCAGTGTGTGGGCCAGAGAGTCCAGTGAGGGGGCTGGCGTGTCCAGTGGGTGGGCTGGTGTGTCTAGTGAGTGGGCCAGCGTGTCCAGTGTGTGGGCCAGTGTGTCTGGGCCAGTGAGTGGACCGGCGTGTCCCGTGTGTGGACCAGAGAGTCCAGTGAAGGGGCTGGCGTGTCCAGTGTGTGGGCCAGAGAGTCCAGTGAGGGGGCTAGCGTGTCCAGTGTGTGGACCAGAGAGTCCAGTGAAGGGGCTGGCGTGTTCAGTGAGTGGACCGGCGTGTCCAGTGTGTGTACCAGAGAGTCCAGTGTGTGGGCTGGTGTGTCTAGTGAGTGGGCCAGCATGTCCAGTGTGTGGGCCGGTGTGTCTAGTGAGTGGGCTGGCGTGTTCAGCGAGTGGACCGGTGTGTCTAGTGAATGGGCCAGCGTGTCCAGTGTGTGGGCCGGTGTGTCTAGTGAATGGGCCAGCGTGTCCAGTGTGTGGGCTGACGTATCCAGCGAGTGGGTCAGCGTACCCGGGAGAGGATCGGCGAGTCCGGTATTTGTGTGGGTTGGCACGGTGTGTCGTGCGCGGTGACTTATGTGGACTACACGGGTGACTTAGACAATGTTATTCTGAACTATGACAATAGCTAATATTGTTGTGACTGATTTAAATATTTGAATATTTATTATGTGTTTATAGTAATTAATTTGTTTATTTCATTTAATTCTATTTCATGTGCTCCCATTAACTTTTTAGCTATCAGACTTAAAGATTACTTTATTATTTAATTTAGTGATTTGTTTAGTTGTTCATTGTTTGTGTTGTTTTATTTTTAACAGTCAAAACCTTGAGCATTCCATGTGCATTTTCAATCTTGTTCAAACAACAGTGTATCCCAATACATAGCTACACATTTGAACAGTTCTGTTTAAAATGTATATATTATGTGTGTATAGGCCCCACTGAGATTAACAAGATGATGGGCTTGTTTTTACGAGGGTAGCTTACTAAAGGGTCGATTATTTAAATCCTATTTTTGAACATTTTATTTAAGGCACACAATATGAGAAGGTCTGTACTCTTGTTTCGTACAATTTACTTTTCACTTTAAAACAACACTACTTATTTTAATATTATTTTTGCCATGCACAGTTTTTTCCTTAAATAAATGTACTAAAAGAGTTTTTCTTCCTATGATAATTCTACCAACAATATTTTTAAATTGACAAAGTGAAGTTTTTTTGTTCGAGAATACAATTTTTTATGATAATTATAAAACAAAATAGTAGAACTGAAATAATGTGAGAGATCGAAATGTGTTAGTACACATTTACGTTAAAACCATGTGACCCGTACCGTACTAACTGTATTTATTGGAGGATATTAACAAACTAGGAACAAATATGTAGGGCCTATGTAGTAAAATATAAGTTTCTATAAAACAATTTTAAAGATGTTTATAATGTGGTTTTTAAATTAATAATGTTTTATGTATTGGTTTGAAACATCTATACATTAAGTTGTTATTATTATTATTATTATTATTATTATTATTATTATTAGCACCGCGTCTTACTACCCGTTCGGGTTGTACGCACTTACGCTCATATGTAATGGTAGGGTGATTGTGAGATGAAATGGAGGACCTACAGTTTAACGTTGAATCCGAACCACGGTGGAGGCCTGGCATTCCCCACATTCACAATATGTCTATACATTAAGTTAATCAACTTTAAACTTGCCAAAATAAATGGGAAGTTTTGTTTCTTATTAATTAATTATTTTTGAACACAATGTTGCATGAAGAGTAAGGAGAATCCTTTAGTTGTCACAACATTTAACGGGCTGTACAGATACATACTAATAATAGAGATAGAATAAGTGATTTGAAGGAAATGTACATACTTAGGCGTGGAGGGAGATTGGGTAAATATTTAACAAGAAGCCCTTCAGTACACGCAGCCTGTGTAAGAGCCCCAACCCTCCTATCACCAGCAAACCAGAATAAATGAGCCGGAGATCTAGACCACCTGTCCCCACCACTGGTAGAAACCTATTCCAGTTTCGCCCTATCCACTCAAATCCTATGTTAACTACAAAATCAGCTTTGTTCGAGTTGGTTTAACTAAATTTCATAGGGTTGTAGAAATATATATCTAGAACGAGCACTAAATTTATTAGTCTACCATTAAGTATCATAGCCCGTAATGTAGTTTTCTCAAATGGCGTCAAGTTCACATTAAGTTGCTTTCTCTGGTCGGTATACCAGAAGTGGCATGCACTGTTTAGTTGTTATAAATCCTTGTAAGTGCACTCGCTCAACCACGACATTTTACTCTCGTCCGGCGCTGGGGCAATAGTTAGGCGCGCACAGTCTAGTAGTTATATATATAATATATATACACTTGATACTACTCGACTCGTAGAAGCATGCGCTGATGATTAATGTGTGAAAAAACGCACTGGATTGTGGGTCAAGCATAGGTCTCACGGTTCACTGCGGATTCAAATAAAAACAAGAGTCAAGCTAAAATGTGATCACGTTATGAGCTACAAGACAATCACAAGAAATCAGAGTGAATTTTATGTTTGTAATTAATGGAAATAATCTCTGCTATGACCGTGCTTCTCTATAAAGTTTGTGCGAATGAGCCAATCAAATTTCAAAAGCAAATGACTCAATCGGTGCGCATGCACCTTCAAAGCGAGATACAAGCATACAGCTGCTTTCACTGTAGTTAAAAAGTTGAAAAACCTTGTTGGATAAAAATTGTGTCATTTTCCTTTTGAATTGATTTGTTTGATTTTACAACAAAATAATTTGAAAAAATCAATAGTGACAATAAAAAAAAAGATTTGTTTATCCACTAGAAAACTAAACATAGTGATAGCTGTTTTAAGCTTGTGTGCAAATCATTATGAATAAATATACATTCGTGCAAGAGTGAATTACTGCGCCACTTGAGTGGATTTGGTTCTCAATAATCGGCGAATGTGTGATTCAATCTTTACTGTGGATTCACACTTTCGCCGAAAAACTGGCACAGAACAGTAACGTGGTCACGTGACGAGCTTTAACCCTATCACAAGATTTCAGCCATATCGGCGCAAGTTGTTCTGCCTAAGTTCAACTCATCTCTACTTTGTCCGTTCTGCCCAGGATGTTCGGCACTGGAGAGCCAATCAAATTTCAAACTCAACTATCTCAATTCAGTGCGCATGCGCATTTGAAAATGCATATCCTGTACAGCCAGAAGCTAGCAGGCAGCTTCGTTGACCGTGGTGAGTAGATTTGAAATAGCCAGTTAATGTAAGGCGTGTGTATCCATGTATTGGATTGTGCCGAGACACAGTGTTATTATTTGAAAACATCTATCTGGAGATTGTTCTAAGATATCTGTATCCCCTAGAAAATAAAATATGTTGACAATCAGTTATTTTAAGGGAGCGTCAATGCATCATGGGTCAACATACAGTGTGAGTTGGTGCACCATTCAAGCAGATTCTACTTTATATTTTCGGTGAACGTGTGAATCAAGCTTCAGAGTCAGTTTAACTTTCCGTTTAGGCCGTCTTTATCGACCCTGTGAATGGGTTTATTATTTGTGTTCGAGTGAGGACGTCTACAAATGATACCTCCCCTTACAACCGATCAGAAGGGGAAAACGTTACGGGGGGGAGGGGGAGAGGGTGACGTTGCTGTCTGTCGGCCGCTTTGAAGTCCACAGAAAACACGCCAGCCATACCACAAGTGCTTACGTCAGGGACATCAAAGAGGCAGAGAGAGAAACTTCGAAAAACCTTTTAAAAAAAGGTTATTCCAGGGCTCCTCTAAATACAAAACAAAATATGAAAAATAAAAAATATATATTTAGGATAGAAATAGATGATGGTAGCATTGACTCTCAGTTGAGGACGAGGGAAGAATATGAGTGGAGAAATGGCACCCATCGCTGCACCCAAATCTTAACACGGAACGAAAATCTGGACGTGAACTATTTCATTCCGTTCTTAGAATAAATAAGTCAGAGATGCTTTCAAAATGATCCTCAAGTGATGCGACTTCTAAAGAATACTTTTAAGTGCGGTGGAAAAATAATTTATCAGATGGGTTTTCATGACAAAGTTACAAGAAATGGGGGCGTGATCCTTCCCTCTGAAGCGTCTGGTTCGAATTCCGGCTAAGGACAGCAAAAGACAGACGCATTCATAACAAGGAGCTAGGAGGTACTAAACCTTACTAAGTCTGATGTTGTGAATGCCTGGAAGCATAATATAATTAAAGCATAGAATGAAATAAATTAAACATTTTGTTTCAAAATGTGTCCACCAAAGTATTATTGGTGATGTATTTGAAAAAGTACAGGATTCAAAGAAGAAAGCATTAACATTAACATTGTAGTCTATTTTAGTAAATTTAAAGTTAAAAAAAATATTTTTAAAAAGTCACTCCAAACCAGGCATTGCTAGAACTTTAGAAACGTGATAATTTCTGATATATAAAATTAGTCTAATTGGTTGGAGTGATTTCTCACAAAGTTCCACTTCGCAATTATCTTACTGTGGTAGTTTTTATTTTAAATAAGCTGGATATCTTTTTATTAAATTTCAAATTCTAACATAGTAAATGGGTTTATCTTATACTGGGATCACGATCAACTTAACGTTCATTTAAGGTTTACTTAACTCACAATTAACGTAAAGAAACTGTTGTGTGTTTAAGATTCATGTAACGTAACAACTCAAGGAAAACAGACGATAGGTATAAATTATTTGAAAACATTGTTCACTAAAATTAAACCCAATCATTTAGGGCTGATTATGCTACAATTACTTTCAATAAAAGCTTTACTGAGTGTAAAAAAACAAAGCGTAACGAGGAGCTACTATGTGTTAAAGTGGACGTAACAAGGGAAAATATAGATGTACCGAAGAATTAAAATGCATATCATAAACAAACAAATGATGTACTAAATAGCCCTATTGACGTCACTCGCAGCGTGATTAGCTGAGTAGAACACATGATACCTTCACTTAACGTTCACTTAAAGTGAAAATACTCTCTGGACTACTATTAAGTTAAGTGAACATTATGTTAACTGCATCATGATGGCTTCTATTTAAAAACCCGAGTAAAACCTTTAAGTTACGTTACGTTAAGAGAAAGTTAAGAGAACATTAAGTTGATCATAATCTCGGCATTACCTAAAAGGTAACGCAAATCAGTTGCGTGTGAGTCAGATGGTTTTGTAAGACCTTGAGTGAATGATATGGCCCACTCATTATGTATGTCTGCCTGGCCATATATATATATATATATATATATATATC
>CABEEJ010003634.1:56607-78747 GCA_901482245.1 Timema douglasi | reverse complement strand
TAACTTCTTTTGCTACTTGACCCACTTTTATACCTTGATTTTATACGGTTCATAACTATTTTTGCTCCGTTTTAAGAGGTTAAACTTGTAGCCAATGAGCTAAAGAATCCAGAGATACCAATATCTCATTTATTTTTATTTTTGCACATAGCTGCTTTTGTAAATAGGCAACTCATATGTAATATTTGTTATGAATTAAACACGGGAATAAACATCTGTAGTGTTTTCTGCTAACCGGAATACTGATAAAGCTTTTTTTTTTTAAATCATGTTGAAATTCAGAAGCTTGCACAAGTAAGCTATTTTTGAGCAGAAATAAAACCATATTGTTAAATAAAGGGTTTCATAGTCAATTATTTTTTTAATTTAACGATATTATATGTTTTAGAGATATCCTTTTTACGATAGAAGACATCGATATCACCTTTCTTGTTTTAAATGGTCCATACTTTAGTGTACACTCAAAGGGCTTTAATTTATGTGTATTCTAAATAATCGAAATCTATTTATTTAAAATGTGAAACGATTTTCAAAGTTATACAAAACCAATTTTCGTCATGTGCCTAAAAAAAATCTAAAACCTTCAAAGTCAAAGCAGTAATTTCAATAAACGATTATTATACCAAAGCAATTATATATTTTTATTTTTAACCAAAAGCCTTTGCTTTTAGAGCTATATTACCAAAGTTTACAAATTTTCACTGTTTAAAATTTACGTTAGTTGATGAATGTATCCGGACGTTTTTAAGATATAATACAAAAATGTTACTAAGGTATTTAAATAAAAAGGTTTTACGATGTAGATTTGTATAAAAATCACAAAATGTCTGAACTTAAACTGGGTTTTACTATAAACCCCGTGATTTGGGACAAGAAGAAAGAGATGATTTTCCATCTAGTCTCATTCTATGATTGTATGTGGTAACCGTTCTATAGAATGAAGAAATCATTTAACTTTAATTGATTAATTTTGCCTCCATGCAGATGATAATACTTCCCAATGGAGACAAATGTTTGACCTCAACGTCCTAGGCCTCAACATCTGCACCAGAGAAGCCTTCAAGTTGATGAAGGAGAAAGGAGTGGACGATGGACACATTATACATATCAATGGGTAAAATACATTGAATATAAACTGATTGTTATATTATGAACTCTGCTTGTGTCTATTTAATTAGGATAACTTGCTCCTTACCAGTATTTTCTTCATACTTACTCATCATTAGGATTTTGATAAGAAAGACCCACCTCGGTGGCGTAGTTAGCTAACGCGCTGGTGTCATGTTGAGATAGACTGCCGAGGACGGAAAGATCGATGTTCAAATCTGCCTCGGGTGAAATGGGCTGGTTTTTCATAAATGGTTTTCCACTCTCCCTCCACGCCAATTCGGGCTCACTTCATCTATATTCAACCTTCCCAACTCATAACTCATTCGCGTAATTAGTACTTAAGCGTATAACCCAGACGGGTAGTAAGACGCGGTGATAAGTATTATTATTATTTTTTAATTGATAGGAAAGACCATGTAAAAATAAAAAATTAGGCCTGTGTGTGAAGGATATTTTGATTTCAGTAAATTTTCTGGCGGGAAATATATATTTTTCGCGGGAACGGGACAGGAACAAATTTAAAAATTATTGTCCACTTTAGGCCTGTATTTATTTTATGGATTTATAATTTTAGTCTAAAATAGTCCCGCCCATTCATTTCAATAATAAAAGGAAGCTCAGAGCAATTTGATCCCGCCTAAGGTCAGGAAAAGAGAAAAAAAACTCTGATTAGGTTGCAATTTAGAGGTCTGAACAATACATTTAAATTATGTAATCTTGTAGAATTTTTAAACGGAAAAAAATGTACCAACATTGTATCTATTTTTAGTTTTAAGTGGTAAGTTTTCCAAATAAAAATTAAATATTTAGTCCAAACAAGTTTTTGTGTAATGTAAAATAAAAATCCAAGGTCAAATACAACTATTATAGTTGTGTATTTTTAATCAAGAATTTTTTTGTATAAGTATAAGTAAATTCTAAATATAGATTTTAAGATTAAGTAAATAAATTTCTTAAAGAAATAATTCATGGCGTGAATTTTAATAACTATTTAAAAAAGCTATTCAAGCTAATATGAATAAATAAAAGTGAGCCACAGACGTTCTTATTCAGAATAATAACCAAAACATTTCTCAACTGAACCAGGGTGTCTGGATACCTCCTACATTTTATTTGCTAAACCTCCCACAAAAAGCGCTGTTAGTCTTCGAAAATACTAGATTCCAACTATTATTATTTAATATAAAATAAACAAATGGATGCCATTCAAAATAGTACCATTATCATATTAGATGTGTCTTAGATGTAAAATAAGTTTAGTGAAGGTTTATTTCTTGCATGATTTGATATCTAAAAACCACTTTTATCATTATTTTTTGCCAAACTGCTTCTCTTCCTTAAATATTTTCAGGGATAAGTATTACCATCAAATAGCCGAATGTAATTGTTATTTAATGGCCTGATTGCCAAACCCTTCCTTCACCTCTTGACAAGACGTGTATTAATCACAACTTGTGAATGTGTGGAATGCCAGGCCTCCACCGTGGTTCGGATTCCACGTTAAACTGTAGGTCGTCCATTTTCATCTTACAATCACCCTTTCATTACAGATTAGCGTAAGTCCGTATAAGCCGAACGGGTAGTAAGACGCGTTGATGATGATAATAATAATAATATATAATGGCAGAAAATAATTATGTTGACAATGTAGGTACAGTAGCCCCATGGCTTCTTTGGTACTGACTGACAGCTCACAGCTGACTTCTGACAGTCAACATTTGGGTATATACCTAAATTTTGACTTTCAAAAGTGACAGATTCTAAACTCATGTTTTGGAGATCATCTGGTTCAGCGTATGGATACTTAATATGGTCTGGTAACTTTTTAAAGATGTCAACTGTCAGCTGTGAGCTGTCAGTCAGCACCAAAGAAGCCATGGGGCTACTGTAGCTGTAAAATAAAAGCAGCTGAAATGTTGGGTATCCATCTGATTAAAGAGAGATTGATTTAACTTTAGTAAATTAATAATATTGTTAATAAATATTACATACAAACCCCACATTGATATAGACAATCTTTAATTCTAAACGTTTCATATTAATTTTTCACGAATAATCCCGGGTAATATTTTTTTCCGGCCGACTTTCGAGAACATCCGATTCTCCGAAGTTCGGAATCCTAAACAGGCTTAGTAAAAACTTTTTTTTTGGGGGTTAACAATGATAACATTTACTATAGTAATATCACTGATATCTTATAGATATTATCGGAAGTGTATCGAAAGTGACAGCTGCAGATCACATGACTTTAGGTATTAATAAGTGAAAGTAAATACAATCTGTCAGATAAGGTTCTTTCTAAGAAAATTGTGAGCCTATAACTACAGAAATGTACTAGTCATTGGCTTACGTAACCAAGAATTTGAGGATCACTGTTATAAAATGTTAAAGAAATTACCTACATGTTGTGAATTCAAGTACAAGCTAACGGTGACCTGGCGGTCTAGGGGTAAGGTGTCAGACTTCTATGCTGGCGGCGGGGGTTCAATCCTCGGTCCCGGCAAAGATTTATCTGATTACCAAACCCTTCCTTCACCTCTGACGAGACATCTTGTGGATGTGGGGAATGCCAGGCCTCCACCGTGGTTCGGATTCCACGTTAAACTGTAGGTCCTTCATTTCATCTCACAATCACCCTACCATTACACATGAGCGTAAGTGCGTATAACCCGAACGGGTAGTAAGACGCGGTGCTAATAATAATAATAATAATAATAATAATAATAATACAAGTTAACCACGCATGTGGTCACACGGTCTAAATGCCGGTGACGGTGGGATAAGACAATCTACAGTCCCCCCAAAAGTAATATTTAATGTAAAATAGTTATTTTCTGGTGCAAGCAAATGTCATGAAAACTCGTCATAAAATAATTAACTTGACATCTTAACGGCAGCATTAAACTAGTGACAGCTGACAAAGTTGTAGGCTTTCATCTGCGTCCCCTGTGTGCACCTACAAAAGTCGATTGTAGCTATCGATTGTACCAATCGAGAGGCAGTAAGCCTCTTTTATTTCTGTAAACATTAGAATAATTAGCTGTACCGGTGGTATTCGACCTGGGGGACACGATTACACTTTGGGGGGTATGTTAATAAAAAAAACTTATTTAAAACCTATTATTTAATATTTAATTTTGACCCGCCTCGGTGGCGCAGTTGGCTAACGCGCTAGATTTGTGACTGCCGAGGACGTAAAGATCGAGGTTCAAATCTCTCTATATAGTGAACTGGCTTTTCCAAAATGGTTTTCTACTCTCCCTCCATGCCAATGCAGGCTAATTTCCTCTAAATTCAACCTTCCCAATTCCTAATCCATTAGCGTAATTAGTACTTAAGCGGTGACCTGGCGGTCTAGGGGTAAGGTGTCAGACTTCTATGCTGGTGGCCGGGGTTCGATCCTCGGTCCCGGCAAAGATTTATCTGATTACCAAACCCTTCCTTCACCTCTGACAAGACATCTTGTGAATGTGAGGAATGCCAGGCCTCCACCGTGGTTCGGATTCCACGTTAAACTGTAGGTCCTCCATTTCATCTCACAATCACTCTACCATTACACATTAGCGTAAGTGCGTATAACCCAAACGGTTAGTAAGACGCGGTGCT
Source organism: Timema douglasi (assembly GCA_901482245.1). Lineage (NCBI taxonomy): Eukaryota > Metazoa > Arthropoda > Insecta > Phasmatodea > Timematidae > Timema > Timema douglasi. The sequence continues at coordinate 74,031 of CABEEJ010003634.1, read as the reverse complement.
AATAATAATAATAAAAAGTACTTAAGCGGATGACCTGAACAGATATTAAGACGACAACTTTTAGGGTACTTGAAAATCAAAGATTGAGTACCTTTGCCTTAAACCATGTGACCATCGATGTGGGTCAAAGTAGTATTGTTTGATGTAGGTGTGTGTCTTGTGCAGCGTACTCGGCCACACACTGGGGAACCTGCCTGGATTAATACCGTACGTCACCACGAATACACGCTGTGACCGTCCTGACAGAGGGTCTACGACGGGAGCTGGTGCAACTGGGGAGCAAGATCAGGGTCACGGTGAGGAACTGACGGATTGATACCACTTCAAAGTTGGTTATACAATTGAAAAAACAAAACAAAATAGAAACATATGGGTGGAGATTATATGGTCGAGTTTGGTTACGTGTGCAGTCACATCTGAATACAACTTTTATTTAAAAATAATGTAGTTGTAAAATCGATACCTGCCCATAGGAATCGAACATAGGACATACATTTCTTACCAGAATGTTTATCTTTAAAGAATTCGAAGAATGGCAGGAAGTTTGATAATACGTAATTGTGACTTTACTGAGGATTTGACTTTATAGACCCCTAAATTCTGAATGTTGGAAACTAAAAGTCTTTAAGTTTTTTGGCTATCCACTCGGGAATAATATATTTTCCTTTGAGGTGTTTAGAGTCAGTTTTTCCCAGAATTTAAAAAGTGGTCAGTTATATTTTCATTTGATTACAACATGATAAATTATTTATTATTATTATTATTTAGCACCGCGTCTTACTACCCGTTCGGGTTATACGCTTTAAGTACTAATTATGCTAATGGATTAGGAATTGGGAAGGTTGAATTAGAGGAAGTGAACCCGCATTTGAGTGGAGGGAGAGTGGAAAACCATTTAGGAAAAACCACCCCCGTTCACCCGACCGAGATTCGAACATCGATCTCCCCGTCCTCAGCAGTCGAGCTCAACACGAATAGCGCGTTAGCAAACTACGCCACCGAGGCGGGTTACATGACAAAACGAGACACGATTATGATAGTAATGTAATTGCCGTGAAGCAGGAGACATTCGTACAAAAAGTAAATAGATAATCCATAATCGAAAAATTGCAGTCCATTATTTAACTCAGTAGGAAATATACCACTAAATAACATCATGGTATTTTCCCTATTCTTGTTTTTCAAAAAGTTAAAAATTTGACCAATGTTTACTACTCATTGGTCAAATTTTTAACTTTTCCTTTTGACAACTCTGGATCTATCTTAATATTACCTTTAAACTTAATGTTAACTTTTTCACTACAATTGTATATCTTACTTAGTAATGTTTTATTCATTAACATGTAACCTTAGAATATGATATTTTTATTTTATGTATTGTATAATTGTAATAGGTTTTTTGTATTTTAACCTATTCCATATTTAACATGTTCTTGTTCTACTTATTTCACATACATTAATAAGAATTATAAGTTAAAGTTTTTGCTATAGGTTTGCCATTATTCTATTCAGTATATATTTTCTCCTATATAATGTAATATGTATTATTCAGACTTGTTACTATCCTTAACTATTCAAACTCTTATAATCTCAATATGGTTTTCTCTAATTAAAAATATTTTTATATCTTTAATTTTTTCCTTATATTTCATATAAATTATATCTTTTCACTTATAATCAGATCCTTTTGTTATTGTTTATTGGGTGTTCCTTGAATAATTAATTATTATCATTATAATTCTCCTTACTAAATCACTATGAATATAACTAATAAATATATTTTGACAAACGTCCTCTTATTTTAAAAGTTAGGAGTCCAGGATGTCGGGAAAAATAATAGTTTCCAACGAGAATCTGATTTTCCCAGATAATTTTCAGCATTTTTCATTCACTCTCACGATTTATCAATCTCTCACTCTTTATATATATATGATTCGATAAGCCCATTTCCGGTGATTGAAATTACGAGTAAACGGTTTGACCGATTTTGACAAACGGACATTCATTTTAAAGGCTAGGGTTCCAGTATGTCGGCAAAAATAAGAGTCAAAAACTAAAACTCAATTTTCCGGAGAATTTTCGGTATTTTCCTTCTGTATGTGCAGCGGCTCATCTGTATGGTCATTCTTTGTTTACATCATTATGAAAAATCAGGATTTTTGTGTCATTGTATATCGGCAAATAAAACATTTATTTTTGGTTAAAACTAATAACAGCTCAATACTTGATTGAATGGCTTGATGCAATGAATAGATAGAGAGCTGGGGGAGGGGTCGTTTTAAGGTTCTCATCGTGGTTTGAAATGGCAAAATACACGTTTTGATTCAAATTAAACACTGAACGTTAAATATCTACCCAAAGTTGATAGACTCTTTGAAGAGTAAGATTTTAACTAGAAAATCGAGTGAGAGCTTATAACAATAAAAAAAAGAATACATTTTAGTGTAATAATTTGCATCCATCGCTGCAACGATCCACTAGTTTATGATGTAAATCACTACCCAAATATTCAATGTGTACCAAAATTTTAAAGCAGTTGTCGAAAAATTTAGTTTAAAATTTTCATTAGTAAACTAATCTTAATTTTTAAGCTATAGTTAAAATCATGTTTTGATAAAAGACAATAAAATATTTATATATCAAGTTTGTACGAAAACCACCAAACTGTTTCTAATGTATCACCAGGGATGAACAGACAGTCATAATAATAATAATGTTAATACTAAAAACCTATTCTTTTTGATTTTGGTAGAATAAAAAAGAGAATATCCATCATAACATCAAAGTAAAACATGTTCGCGGTTACAATAAAAAAAAGTATTATTACCAATAAATAGGTGTTACGGTTCTTATTTACTACTCTTATTTCTAAACTACAACATTACAAAGAATGATTACTTATTAATACGTATATTAAATACACAAGTCTTGAGTCCGTCACACACGCCCATTACAATGCGAAAACACGCAGTCTAGTTTTGACACTCTCAGCCCCGTGGCTCGACTGTCTCTTGTCACACCTGTCTGGTTTAGCCCTACACTCGGCCCGTTGGAATGTCCCCCACCCCCTTGTTATTAGGGGTGGCCCAAGCCTGGTATCGCTCACCACATAAGGTATCCATATTTGTTTGTACTGTTAAAATATAACATTTTATATGTTTCATCTTTGTTTAAACGGTATGAACTATTTTCCACAGAGTATTAGCCCTGGTTCTGTGGATACAGACATGCTCAGAGATGCTCTCCCTGACGACGCTGAACCTCCGCCCGCTCTTAAAGTCGAGGATATCGCAGGCGCTGTGATATTTGCATTGGGTGCACCAAAACATGTACAGGTGAGTAAAATTTCCTTCCTTTTTATTAATTTTCCACCTCAGCTTTGCTACCCGCCCGGGTTGTATGCATTTTAATTACGTTAATGGGCTGGAGATGAAGAAGGTAGAATCCAAACGAAAACGTGGCCGAATTTCCGTTGAGGTATATTATTTAGTGAAGGTGACTGGTGGTCTAGGGGTAAGGTGTCAGACTTCTGTGCTGGGATCCGGGGTTCAATCCTCGGTCCCGTCACAGATCTAGCTGATTGCCAAACCCTTCCTTCACCTCTGACAAGACGTGTATTAATCACAGCTTGTGAATGTGGGGGATGTCAGACCATCGGATTCCACGTCAAAATGTAGGTCCTTCATTTCATCTCACAATCACCCTACCATTGCGCATTAGCGTTAAGTGCATATAACCCGAACGGGTAGTAAGACGCGGTGCTAATAATAATAGTATCAAAACAGAAACACAATCAGCAGGGCCCTGGTTCGACGCTTACGCATCCGCTTGTACAAGTTTAGTTAAGAAAATATAAGAGTTGAAACGAAATTTATAATTTATTGGATCATAAAAATTATGAGAACATTTAGTATAGTCAGATCATATTTTAAGGATTAATATTATTTTCTGACTATTATTTAAGTGTTTGCCTAGTTTGCCAAGCTTTATCTTATCTTACCTTACTTAAAAACTTTTTTTCGTGTTTTCTAAAATGTTATAAATGTTTAATTGTCTAGTTGCCATGTTTTATGGGTGACGAATGATCCTTAGCATGGGACGAGTCCTGGATAGATCAGTGGTAGAGCATTGTTACGCTAAACCAAAAGTCTTGTGTTTAGTTCCCGTTCAAAGTGTCACTTTTCAACTAAATTTAATCATATATTATTATTGTTTTTTTGACCATTTATTATGTATAGCGGAAATACAAAAAATACCTTCCAGAATGGGCTTGTTACTACCGTTCTGGGAGGTATTTTATCTTACTAAAATTACTACTCTACAGTTGTCAGACAGCTTGGCTCAGCCGGTAATATGTCTGTATACTGCGTTAAGGGTCCCGGAATCGATTCCTGACATGGACGAACAATTTATCATTGGTGAAATGTGGGTTTTCCCTTTCACACTGATGAATTAACGACTTGGGGCTGGATGTTGTGTCTGTTATAGACTTGAGTTAGTTTATAAGTCGTATGTAACAGTCGGTTCAGAAAGTGCACGTTAAATAACTCAAATAGATGAAAATACAACCACACAATAGGATTCTGGTAGGATAATACTTAGCAGCGCGTCTTACTACCCGTCTGGGTTATACGCTTAAGTACTAATTAAGCAAATGGGTTGGGAACTAGGAAGATTGAATATAGAAGAAATGAACCCGCATTTGCGTGGAGGGATAGTGGAAAACCATTTAGGAACCCCCAATTCATCCGAAAAAGATTTGAACCTCGATATCCCCTTTCTCGGAAGTCTAGCTCAACACGAAACTAGCACGTTAGCTAACTATGCCACCGATGATTCTGATAGGAATTGAGGCCTTACAGAACGAGCGTCCTACCAAAATCAGTATATAAATAATGATTACTAAAATAATCCTCTCTACTGACAATAATGATTACTAAAATTATTAAATGTTGACGTATTGAATAATTTTTAGTCGTACATCTGAGAGAATTATATTAACCCAGGTAAAAACCGGACCAAAGGTATACAATTTCCAACGACAAGACCGGATGTTAACCTTAAGGGCAGTAAGACGCGCTTCAAAAACAAAAGGATAGAATGTACTTAAGCAAACATATTTCTATAGATTGCGACTGAAATATGCCACGAATTATACTAATTTGAGAATGATACCACTGGACTACACTATGGGCCAGTTTCATAGTCAGCCGTAGTACGACGGCGCTACACTAAATACATGATGACACCTGCTTAAGCTCACTATGAAACCAGCCCTATGTCCCTTTCTTACAAATTATACCATCATGCAGAGATTATCAAAGTGGGGTCCACGGACCCCCAGGGATCCCCGAGACTCATCTAGGGTGATATACCTTCATATATATTGTATGTCTTATAATATTTTATATAAAAGGGTAAATCGCTGTTATATACTAAACACAATAAAGATTCCTCTCCATATTAAATATCGGTGTGACAGTGAGGACAAAAAATGGGGGGGCTGGCTACACCCCTTGTGCCTGCATCTTTGAGAGGAGAATTTGGAAACTCACTTTTATATTAGTTTTCTCTTCAGCCAGCACAAATAACTTTAGAAAAAACCCGGAAACATTTGACGCCTTTTCCAACAACTTATTTGTGCGAGCAAGCCTTTTCTGCTCGTTGTCGTATGAAAAAAAATAAATTGTGAAATGAAATCGTCTTGGTGTGAAATGAGACTTTAGGAGATGGTCGATAAAATTGCTACGGATTTCAACGGTATTTCAAAATCACACAAGCAGTTCAATTTTTCACATAAATTATCAGTGATTATAAGAGTACAAACATAATACATATTATATTTTATCATCATTTTTATTGTAATTCTTTTTTTTAAATTTATTTAAATAAATATTGTATCTATAAATGTACAAATATAATATTTACATTTACTTTATTTTCATTTATATTGTAATTGTATTTACATTAAAATATATTATGACTAATTTATTTCCATAATATATTATAAATGTATCATTATCTATTTTTTTATATAATTTATCCTACATCAAGGGGTCTGCGAATCAACTGTTTCCTGGTTAGAGGGACCACGTGACTAAGAAGTTTGAGAACCACTGAGATAGTGGAACAATGCGGATACCGATTCAAAACAACAATTACCCGCCTCGGTGGCGTAGTTGGCTAACGCACTTGTCGTGTTGAGCTTGACCGCTGAGGACGGGGAGATCGAGGTTCGAATCTCGGTCGGGTGAACTGGAGGGTTTTTTTCCTAAATGGTTTTCCACTCTCCCTCTACGCAAATACGGGTTCACTTCCTCTAATTCAACCTTACCAGCTCCTAATCCAATAGCGTAATTAGTACTTAAAGCGTATAACCCGAACGGGTAGTAAGACGCAGTGCTAAATATAAATAAATAATAAATAAATAAATAAAACAACAATTGTTGAAACCCATTGACCAACAAGTATAACCAGCTTTGGTGGATTCATGGTCTAAGGCGTCCCTATCATAATATATTGGACTGCCAATGACAGGGAGATCAAGGTTTGAATCTCGGTCAGGTGTAAATAGCGCTATTTTTTCCTAAATGGTTTTCCACTCTCTCCCCCCACGCAAATTCATATATATTTCCTAAAATTCAAACCGTCTCATTCTTCATGCCATTAATGCAATTTCGTATACCTTGAACTGGTGGGAAGACGTAGTGTTTAAAAAAAATGTTGACAACATTGTACCAAATCAACAAAATATCAATGGCAAAAACATTGAATTTTCAACATTGATGTCTTGAAAGTATCGATGTTCCATGTTTATTCCTGAGCAATAGTAGTTCACTCTTAAGATGAGAGTGTATGAAATGCGAGTTAAGGGCAGTATTTTTACAGTTTTTATATCAAAACATTTTTATGGTCAAAATAAATTAAACATTGCTTCAGTATAAACATGGTTTAATTATATTTCACACGGCGATATCAACAGTTGTTGAATATCTGTCAAGGGTATCCTGGAATTTAATGAAAACTTTTTATTTTCATTTAAAAAGTTTGTCATCTAATGCCGCTTCTACTGATGATATATTCAACAATTGTTTAAAGACACCATATGAATAAATTTAAACTCTATGTTGTAATGATACTGTTTTGGACCCCTCTCATTTATTTAAAAATTAATGGATAAAGGTATTTTTCTTCAATAAACTGTTTGTAAAATAGCCTTTTAATACTCCATCCATGGAGAATCACGCGCTTCCCAGAAATAATGTCAAAGAATTGCACCATTTAAAACTTATTTTTTTCTTTCAATAATCAACTTCGTAATGTTTACAAAAAAAGCAAGTGGAGGCTAGCTTCCTCTACCCAATAGGAAGCTAGCCTTCCCTACATCTGTCGCCAGGACTCTTTCTATTAGTTGGTTTTGACACTGGTGACAAGGGGACCAAGAGGCAAGGGGTAGGTCATATATAAGCCACTTGTGCGTATGAATCCATTACAATGGATAGAAATACACAATAACTGTGTAACATAAGATAACTCGGTAATATATCAAATACAATAATCATCAATGCCGGTAACATATAGAGAAAAGCAGTGACATAATTACAATGATCTAAATAAATCGTGTGCGAATTTAAAGGTCTTACTTATTTCATAAGTTTAAGAAATATCACTATAATTGGAGCTAGATTGCTGGGCTATAAATACCAATTAACTCATCAATACCTATTATCAATATAATTGGCGCTAGATCACCGGGCTATATACCAATTATGTCATAAAATAACGAGAAAATCTTAATTGGCACCCAAATGTGCTGCAAGATAATCCAAACAAATCCCAAGTCTTAATAATAAGCGCCCATCGTGCGGCGTGTATATTTAATCAAATAACCATATCATTATATTTGGACCCCAATCGCGGGGCAATTTTATGATCAAAATACCGTACCGATTTGATTAGTGCCCGATCAAGGGGCAAATATAAGCTAACTAAACCGTATCATTATAAGGTTTGTACTAAAGTAATATTTTATTTATTTTGGCCAAAAAATGTTTTGCTACAAAAAATTTCAAAAAACTTAGCTTTTCTCACGTCCCCTACATCCTCACTGTAACACCCACCGGGTTGAAACTTGATCGTCTTTTAGGGTGAACCTGGTCGACTAGGGGTGAGGTGTCAGACCTCTGTGTTAGGGATCCGGGGCTCAGATCCCACAGATCTATCTGATAACCAAACCCTTCCTTCCCCTTTGGCAAAGTGTGTGCTTTCACGCTTTGCGAGTGTGTGGAATATCAAACCCTTACCGTGGTTAGGAACTCACGTTAAACTATAGGTCCCTTCTGCTTTCCATCATATTCATTTGCCTTAATGGTGTCCGGTGTCCCCACCTCAGAAATAAATTCCTTCGTGCGCCAGGGGAGCAGAGGTAAGATAAGATTGAATGGCCAGATCTATAGCAAGATCACCACCCATCCACCCTTTTTCAATTTTGTTTTGAAGAAAGTACAGTGTCCCAAGCTTTGTGTGTTATTTGCTGGCCCATACCAGGGTGACCTGGCAGTCTAGGGTTAAGGTGTCAGACCTCTGTGCTGGGGGTTCGGGGTTCAATCCTCGGTTCCGGCACAGATTTATCTGATGGCCAAACCCTTTCTTCACCTCTGACAAGACGTTTATTAATCACAACTTGGGAATGTGTAGAATGCCAGGCCTCCACCGTGGTTCGGATTCCACGTTAAACGGTAGGTCATCCATTTCATCTTGCCGTACCATTACACATTAGCGTAAGTGCGTGTAGCCCAACCGGGTAGTAATACGCGGTGCTAATAATAATAATAATAATAATAATAGCTCATATAAATAGGGAAGTTCCCTATGATAATCAAATTAATAAATATATTATTATTATTATTATTATTAGCACCGCGTCTTACTACCCGTTCGGGTTATACGCACTTACGCTAATGTGTAATGGTAGGGTGATTGTGAGATGAAATGGAGGACCTACAGTTTAACGAGGAATCCGAACCACGGTGGAGGCCTGGCATTCCCCACATTCACAAGATGTCTTGTCAGAGGTGAAGGAAGGGTTTGGTAATCAGATAAATCTTTGCCGGGACCTAGGATTGAACCCCGGCCGCCAGCATAGAAGTCTGACACCTTACCCCTAGACCACCAGGTCACCGAATAAATATAAATATATTGAGACAATTGACTGAACAGTTTATTCATTAAATCATGCTCCATTTTAAAACATATTCATAATGGACACTATTTAGTTAATTTGTTCTATCGATCCGTATTACTCTTCTGATTCTGATAGGAAGAAAAGTTGGGTGGTTGCGAACATAATATATTCATATGATGAAGTTTTGCCGTCAACATTAAAAATATTATTTTTTTTTCATCGCGTCTTACTACCAGTTCCAGTCATATATACCTATTTACTAATTACTCTAATGTTTTTAGTGATTAGGAAGGTTATATTTATGGGAAGTGTACCCTCATTAGCGTGGAGTGAAGTTGGAAAACGGTTTTGGAAAAATCACTCTCAGTACATCTAACCTATATTCGAACCTCGATCTCCCTGTCATTAGCATTTTAGTCTACCACGATATTAACACCTTAGACCATGCAGCCACCAAAGCTGGCATTTTGAACTTATCTATTAGTAATCATAGCTGCAGGTCACATGACTTAACGAATTATCGTATATAAAAACTGTTTAGTAACTTTGGTAGCTTTCGAAAGCCTTTCTTATTAACTTAATCTGAATGTACGTAAGCAAACATGTTATATTGTATAAATATATGATTTAAAATAAAACAAATAATTAGTCCTATCGGTTGTCATATGGTCTAACGTGCTATTTTCATGTTAAGGCTGAATAACGAGTAACGGAAATATCAAGGTTCGAATCCCACTCGACTGCACTGAAGATTTTATTCTTCCCTAAATGGTTCCAAACTTTCTTCCCATGAAGGTGCGAGTTAATTTCTTATAAAATTCTACCTTCCTCATTTCTAGCTCATTACAGTAATTTATATAAACGTTGGCTATTAGCCCAAACAGGTATGAAGAAACAGCGACAAAAAAAAAAGTTTTGTTGTGATAATGATGAATTTGACCTTGGGTTTTGAACCTCCGTTTCAAATCTGATACAAGGCCAATCGGACGAGCAGACAAGCGACTGTCAAGTGTCTTTTTTTTTGTTCTTGGTTCTGACTACACAGTTCTCTATCTGCACGATCATTCGTCAAACTAGTCCTGCTCAGTCAGTATACGATGGAGCGTTGGTCAGGACGTGTCGCTCTGGTGACAGGGGCAAGTTCTGGGATTGGAGCTGCTATTGCCCGGGAACTGGTCAAGAATGGGCTCATCGTGGTGGGTTTGGCTCGCAGGGCGGAACTAGTAGAGGTGAGTAACCTGATGGTACGGTTTATCTTACAAACTCCCATTCGTTTCGGAATACTCTACTTATACCCCCATATTTGTTTTATTTGCTTTTAGTAACTAAAGATTGGTTTGCGGGGGAAGATATTTATATGGTTTTAAAACTTAATGTTTTCTTCGGCACACCCGTGAATTTACCATAGTTACAGTAGCCCCATGACTTCTTTGGTGCTGACTGATAGCTGACGGCTTTGAAAGGTTGCCAGACCAAATTATTTATCCCTACGCTGAACCATATGATCGGCAAAAACATGTGTTTAGCAGCTGTCCGTTCTGACAGTCAAAATTTAGGTACAGACCGAAATATTGACTGTCAGCTGTCAGCTGTGAGCTGTCAGTCAGCACCAAAGAAGCCATGGGGCTACTGTAGAGAGGTATATAATGTATCTAAGTTGTTTTTAGCTTGGCATCTACTACCCGTTTGGACTATACGCTTACATACTAATTATGTTAGTGATCTTAGGGTTAGACTATATTTAGAGGAAAAGTACCTGCATTTGCATGTAGGGAAATTGCAAAACCATTTTGAAACAACTTGGAACACCCGATTGGAATTTAAACATCAAGCTCCTCATGGGCAATTTAGTCTAACACGAGAGTCCCTCCTTAGACCATGCGGCCACCGAAGTGGATTTTTATTAAAATTATTTATGCTCTTGGCGTAAGCCCCTGCCTTTCTTAAACACAATTTTAGGCGTACTATTTTTTTTATAATCAAATGCTGCCCTTTTTATAACAATGCTTATAAAACAAACACGCAATTAATATTATTTGGAATTTACCATAATAGATTTATATAGGGACGTTAGGCTCTTTTGTCGGTGTCTTAAAATAGTTGGGTGAGGTTTTTAAAAAATGATCTTGAGCCATGGATTTGTACTAATCTTCTAAAACGTCTGAACCTGTGCTCGACTTTATTCCAAGCTCTGGGATTTAGATAAGCAATAAAGATGACTCGGCTATTTTCCATCTTGGTACGATGACTCATTTATTTACTTCGCTCTGCATCTTACCAACTGCCCTTGCTATACGCACTCAAATACACCTATGATATAGAAGGAAGAGAAAGGTGAAGTTTATAGGAAATGTACTCGTAGTTGGCTGGAGTGAGAAACCAATAAAGAAAAAAAAAGTTAGTACTTAGTACGCCTGATAGGTATTAGAGCCCTGGTCATGACATTGACGGAGAACCAAATAATCTATAACTACGCACTATCCTGCTTGTTTAGCGTTGCAGAAAGTATCCTTTTTTTTATTTAGCACCACGTCTTACTACCCGTTCGGGTTATACGCTAAAGTACTAATTACGCTAATGGATTAGGAATTGGGGAAGGTTAAATTTAGAGGAAGTGAACCCGCATTTGCGTGGAGGGAGATTGGGGAAACCATTTAGGAAAAACCACCCCCAGTTCACCCGACCGAGATTCGAACTTCGATCTCCCCGTCCTCGGCAGAAAGTATTGTTCATATTGAAACTACTTTATTTCCATTGGTAAAGTTAAGTTTACACACCTTCTCACATAATTAATCCACAAAAAAACATACAAACATTATTACATAAAATTAACGGCTACTCATGTATTGCATGTATCTTTCTAACCTCTATCCTAAAGTGTGTATTGCTTTGAGGTTTAAAACTCAGTAGTTCTTTTTAGTTGTATTTGTTTTTTTGGACTTTGGTGGTCTTGGGATAAAGTGCTCTCCACAGGTCCCGATGCTCTTAGGTTCAAACCCAGCCGTTATCAATGTATTTCTCTTGAACTATAAAAATCCGCAGCACAGCTTCCTTCGGAGGGGAAGTAAAACCGTCCGTCGGTCCCATGTCGATTGTGTCTTGTAGAACCCTGGAGCTTAGGAGTTCTGTGAAAATACCTTACCCGGAAAAATTGGTAGACCCTCTCGCACTCGCTAGTACAGTATAATCAGCCGGCTGAGAATGTTCACGTTAAATACCTCAAATAAATACCGTAGTAAATATTGTATTTTTGTTTTAGCACCACAGGGGTCAACCATAACGACGTTAACACTTTGGGGGTCTACCTACATCAGGCATGTTTACCCATTACACGACAGAAGGCCGAATAATTTATTGGTGAATTGCCCTGGGGAAATATATAATTATGACCTAGTGGACCAATATAATAAAAACAAGAGCCAAATTTGTTTTTTCCCCCTACGGTTTGAAGTATTTCAATTCGATCTGCCGTGCTACGGGCAAGACACTCCTGGTCTACACTATTTTTTTTTAGCCCCGTGTCTTACCCTTTCGGGTTGTACGCTTATGTACTAATTATGCTAATCGTTTTAGGGATTAAGAAGGTTATATTAATAGGAACTGTACCCGCACTCGCTTGGAGGGAAAGTAAACACCATTTTGGAAAAACCTCCCTCAGTACACTCGACCGAGATTCGAACCTCTATATATTATTATTATTATTATTAGCACGACGTCTTACTACCCATTCAGGTTATACGCACTTACGCTAATGTGTAATGTTAGGGTGATTGTGAGATGAAATGAAGGACCTACAGTTTAACGTGGAATCCGAACCACGGTGGAGGCCTGGCATGCCTCAACCTCTATATACCCGTCATCGGCAGTTTAGTCTACTGCGAGAGTAGCGCGTTAGACTACGTGGCAACCGGAGTGGGTGTATAATGGTACATGGGGGTACATCACAGATTTAACGCACATCTTATACTTCCCATTGTTGAAAAAAAAATTGTTGGTGTTTTCACCGTTAATAAACATATTTATAGATAGTTATCGATTCTGAGTATCCCCAAGGATAGTTATCGATTCTGAGTATCCCCAAGGATAGTTATCGATTCTGAGTAGTGTTAGATCTAAGTCCCGAAGGATAGTTATCGATTCTGAGTTGTGTTAGATCTAAGCCCCCAAGGATAGTTATCGATTCTGAGTTGTGTTAGATCTAAGCCCCCAAGGATAGTTATCGATTCTGAGTTGTGTTAGATCTAAGTCCCCAAGGATAGTTATCGATTCTGAGTTGTGTTAGATCTAAGTCCCCAAGGATAGTTATCGATTCTGAGTTGTGTTAGATCTAAGTCCCCAAGGATAGTTATCGATTCTGAGTTGTGTTAGATCTAAGTCCCCAAGGATAGTTATCGATTCTGAGTTGTGTTAGATCTAAGTCCCCAAGGATAGTTATCGATTCTGAGTTGTGTTAGATCTAAGTCCCCAAGGATAGTTATCGATTCTGAGTTGTGTTAGATCTAAGTCCCCAAGGATAGTTATCGATTCTGAGTTGTGTTAGATCTAAGTCCCCAAGGATAGTTATCGATTCTGAGTTGTGTTAGATCTAAGTCCCCAAGGATAGTTATCGATTCTGAGTTGTGTTAGATCTAAGTCCCCATGGATAGTTATCGATTATGAGTAGTGTTAGATCTAAGTCCCCAAGGATAGTTATCGATTCTGAGTAGTGTTAGATCTAGGTCCCCATGGATGGTTATCGATTATGAGTAGTGTTAGATTTAAGTCCCCATGAATGGTTATCGATTATGAGTTGTGTTAGATCTAAGTCCCCCTTTTAGTGTCACAAAAACACCTCTCCTATGAAATAATGATATTTACTCTTTGTATAACAAGTTACGTAACACAGCTTAGAGGGTTGGGGTCAGGATAAATAATGTATACATGGTGTTACATGGGTAGGGGTATAGAGGGGGCTCAATAAAGGTCAGAAAAGCGTTACCCGGCTTGTGGATTACCACTTATTGCTCTTATACTCGTATGTACTAATTATCCTAATACTTACATACTTAGCACCGCGTCTTACTACCCGTCCGGGTTATACGTCTAAGTACTAATTACTCTAATGGGTTAGGAATTGGGAATGTTGAATATGAAGGAAGTAAACCCATATTTGCGTGGAAGGAGAGTGGGAACCCCCCCCCCCTACCACCACCACCCACGAGTTCACACAAGCAAGATTTGAAACTTGATCTCCCCATCCTCGGCAGTCTAGCTCAACACGAAACTTGCGCGTGAGCTAGCTACGTCACCGAGGCGGGTAATTATCCTAGTGTGTTATGGTTTAGGAAAGTTTAATTTACAGGAAGTGCACCCGCATTTATGTGGATGGAGAGGGGTAAACCATTAAGGGAAAACCACTCTCGCTACATCCGACAGGGAAAGTTTAGACCATTCGACCACCGAAGCGGGGTCACCAAAGTGTTAGTGTTCAAATACATTTTATACATTACTACAAATACATAAATATTTTGCTAAATCTATATATTTTTTTAAGGTGATTTTTGCACCTTTTTAAAAAATAAATACTATTAAATAGTTACATCCAGAAATATGTCAACACACACCTCAATGTTATTTAAATTGTTCTTAGGTTAGATTTAATTTCGAAAAATGATGACAATCAGAAACTTTGCCTTTTTTTTGGTGGGCGTACACTGGTTAGACAAAATATTATGAAGTTTAAAATAGGCCTATTTTGGTTTCTAGCTGAAACATTTTTGTTCTTAAACAAGTTTTTATTAAATTGTGGACGTGTTGACCAAACTCGTTTTCGTGCAATGCCCTTCACTGCTTTTAGAGAAGATTTTTAATTATTTCAAAACAGAACAATTCACTGGCTTAGCAAACTTTCTCTGTTGTGCATTACTTTGCTACCCTCGTTTATTTCCTTAATTATTCCCAAAACGAATCCATCACATCCGTAGACTGCCGATAACGGGGAGATTGAAGTTCAAATCTTGATCGGATGAACTGGGGGTGATTTTTCCTAAACGGTTTTCCACTCTAACATCACTCAAATGCGGGTTCACTTCCTCTAAACTCAACCTCTGACAGTCAACATTTAGGTATATACCCAAATTTTGACTGTCAGAAGTGTCAGCTGCTAAACACATGTTTCTGCAGATCATATGGTTCGGCGTAGGAATACATAATTTGGACTGGTAACTTTTCAAAGCCATCAGCTGTCAGCTGTGAGCTGTCAACCAGCACCAAAGAAGCCATGGAGCTACTGTAGATAACATGACTCGTCCAGAGGTTGAAAATGCTTACGTTTTACGTGAAAAACGGTTTGTTCCGAAATTGCTAGTGTTTTATAAACTTTTCCACGAACACTGCTCGTCCCAGTCTTTTCATCTCAATTTAGTAGAAATAAATGATAATGTGCGGCATGAATTAAGTAGTTAGCCAACATGGCAAAAACTTTTTTTCTTTTAAAGAATTTTAAATTTAATAAACATCGTGGTTTAGCGAGTTGCGAAAGCAAGTGGAGCATATTTAAACAAAATGGTTGGGTTCGCGTCTAACTTTTTTTTTTAACCTGATCTTGGCGTAGTGATCCCAACTAGGTTTCTAAGGTTTTCACATTTATGTTCTAGACGATTCTGATGGTAGGGTCATAATGAAGAGTAATGACCACCACACTCACGGACCTTATGACGAACGTACACTAACTAGAAAAAAGTAAATGCTACGGAAAGCCATATTAAACGTTAGGGAACCGCCAATAAAAATATCATGTGTTGATGAAACCTAGGATCAACGGTCGAACGATGTAAAAAGCATGAAAAAATGTGTGCATGACGCGAGAAGGAAGGTTACTATGCAAAAACTCCCGACTAACATTAGTGAAGTTCACACCGCATTTGCTCAAATGTATCAGCTATCCAAGAGAGGTAAGAATTTGGTTTTTGTGAATAGCTCGTTGGATAATTGATTGATTTTTTGAACTTTTTATAACCTTACATCTTTAACGGATCGCTAACTATTAATATTGATAGAACATTTGAATATTGTCCAAAATATTTCTTCCTATCATTCACTCTTCATAGATATATTAACGGGTCGATTATTCCTTTCATATTTTGCCTATTAAAAAAAAAAGAAGCGACCTACACAAAATGATTTAAAGCAATTAGTGAATTTTGTTCAGAACTCTCTTAAGCCCTTACAACATCGTGAGATCGTTGTGGACTTTAAACAAACCATTCACAATTAAATGCAAATCATTTGGCTTAACATTAAAGTTTTCTGGTATCGTTTTCACTTGACCCAAGCTTTGTGGAGGAAGGTCCAAATGTTAGGCTTGTCCACAGATCACAAGACCACAAACTTGGTTGGCTTGGCCAATGGGAGAAATCTTCAAATGTACACACATATTAAGATAAATAGTATAATTCATATACCATTCAATGTAAGAAAAAGATGGCATTTCTTGGAAATCTGTTGTGTGAATATAGGTATGGAAATTGTTCCCGCCTTCAATTTATCATGGCTGTTTTGGGTTACTACATTAAAGAGAAGAATAAGTGCGTCTTATTTTTGACTTTTCCTTTTCAATTGGTGATTTTGACATCGACAGTTACTTTTACATTTTTTTGTAAATAAATCCTACCCTTGTCATTTCTACCTCTTTGTTGTAGCTATAAGGACGGCTTAACTGTGAATAACAGACGTGAGTGTACTGGAAATATTCTTCACATATTCTTAATATATTCTCTCTCTCTCTCTCAATCTCTTTCTCACTCTCTCTCACACACACACTCTCTCTCGTTCTTTTTGTCACAATATAAGAAATAATACATTCTAACACACTATTAAACTGAAATAATAATAATAATAATAATTATTATTATTATTATTATCACCGCGTCTTACTACCCGTTCGGGTTATACGCACTTACGCTAATGTGTAATGGTAGGGGTGATTGTGAGATGAAATGGAGGACCTACAGTTTAACGTGGGGATCCGAACCACGGTGGAGGCCTGGCATTCCACACGTTCACAAGTTGTGATTAATACAAGTCTTGTCGGATGTGAAGGGTTTGGTGATCATATAAATCTGTGCCGGGACTGAGGATTGAACCCCGGACCCCCAGCACAGAATTCC
This sequence comes from Timema douglasi, assembly GCA_901482245.1. Lineage (NCBI taxonomy): Eukaryota > Metazoa > Arthropoda > Insecta > Phasmatodea > Timematidae > Timema > Timema douglasi. The sequence goes on along the minus strand of CABEEJ010003634.1, from coordinate 56,700 downwards.
GACACCTTACCCCTAGACCACCAGGTCACCATTTAAACTGAAAAATACATAGCCATACCATTATATTATGAGAAATAATATATAAAAACAAAT
>CABEEJ010003634.1:40838-55630 GCA_901482245.1 Timema douglasi | reverse complement strand
TATATATATAAACATATATATACATATATGTGTGTGTGTATAAAATAATGAAAATAATAACAATAATAATAAGAAATCTAATTCAGGTATAAATTAAACATTTATTTTTTTAACATAACAATTAAATATATAATTAATAATAAATTGCTTGTAATTAAAATATAAATTATTTTTATCTAATTAATTTAGTCATCTTAAAAATTTTGGCGCCCCTCAAAATTTGCCGCCCTAGGCCCGGGCCTCACGGGCCTAAGCCTAAATCCGCTACTGGTGTCTGTTGCATATTAAAGTTAGTTTATAGGTCATGTGGCTGAAATAATCAATCGATTCAGAAAGAGCAAGTTAAATATCCCTAATAAGGGTACATGGTGGTCTAGGGATAAGGTGTCAGACTTCTGTGTTAGGGATCTGGGGCTCCAATCCTGGTACTGCCATAGATTTATCCGATTACCAAACCCTTCCTTCACCTCTGGCAAAGTGTATGCTTTCATGCTTTGTGAATGTGGTTCGGAACTCACGTTAAACTGCAGGTCCCCTCTGCTTTCCACCATTATCATTCTCACGTATCATCCTACCCTCTAAGGATATCTTTAACCTGTTGTGGTGCGGCACTATAAGTGGCACCACACACCCCTGGACATCGTGGACCAGGGTAGTTTCTAGGTCGAAACCTAAAAAACTCCAACCCCCGCTCCCCGAAGGGAGGGATAATCCGGTTCAGGCCGGATACCCAGGGTGGCGACAATTAACTCCTCCTCATCTTCCAGTCACTCGCTGGTTGGACCGACACAGGAGGACTACGTGCTTCCCACCTATCCAGGGTGGTAACCGGAGCTATTTACTTCCGCTCACAGAAGCGACCTTGCAATCTCTACTCTTTACTGTGTGTAGGGGAATGGGTTTACGCTCATTGCGCGTGGGAAAAGTAATCCCCCACTCCTCGTGCGTACGAATGGAGGCGCCCATGCACTACTAACTGTTCAGGTTAGCACCGGAGCTCTAAAACGGCTCACCACACGAATGGCGAGGCCACGGACCACAGGTCCAGAACCTCAAGAGCCCAGACCCAAAGGCCCGAACCCTACCACGCTGCTAACGCCATCACTCGTTGGCGATTAAACTCACTGCTCCTTAAGAGTCCAACCCATTTCTGGGTCGCCGCCTCGAGCAAGCTCACGACGTGGGCTTTCAGCCCAGCCCTGTATACTACTTATAAAGAAAGTAGTCTAACGGAGGCCTACCAGTCCGCAGAGCCACCCCGAGCATATGTAGGTAACCGATGTATCAGTCTCTTTGGCACCGGGACCATCTGGGGATAATGGAATTCACATTAATGGTGTCTCCAGCTCAGGATAGCAGAGGTATAATAAGGTATAATGGTCAGATATAGAGCATTAGACCCCTTCTCCCCATAACCTAAATAGGGATGAAAAGATAAGCTAGGGATGGAAATGATGGTCAGAAGTAATGCACCCACATTAGTATGAAGGGGTATGGGAAAATTAAAAAACTACATCCCACTTAAAGTAATGTAACCCTAGCAGTGGCGCAGGAACTAGGGGGTACGGGGGTAAATTTTACCCCCCCAAGAAATGGAAGGGGGTAAAAAGTATCATTTTTACCCCTCCGCTCTCAAACAAATATAATAAAACTTTTAGATACTAGAAAGATCTTGTTGAGGCAAGATACACAGTTCACTCTAAGGTAAAATAATAAAATTAAAATATAATCCTGTTTCGAGTGGTTTTATTGCGAGTCCTGACCTATAGTAGATACTGCTTAGTGCTTGAGACAGCAATCACCAGTCTCCACCGCACCCCTCTGCTAGGCGCGACAGTGCTGCTATGTTACTTTACAAGTCCACTTGTGGCTTGTGCCAAAGTCTTGGAGCGGGAGGGGTTGAGCCAGAAGAGAGTTAGGGGTTGTAAATACCGTCTGGCATTCACTCATTCACGTAGGGAGTGGTGACTTGATTGTGTCATCAGGCAACAAAGATACGTTTGTTTTTTTACTGTTACCTTACGTCTTACGAATTGAAGTGGACAATGAAGAGATCTCATGATGGGAAGATAACAACAAGCAGAGACAATCAAAAGAACAATGTCCTGGTAAATTATAACAATGAATTAAAACTGATCAATAAATTATTATCATCTCTTAGAAAGATAATTCCATTTCAATTGGTCACTAAAATTATTCTTTTATATATACAGAGCCTAGAGAAAGTCTAATAATAAAATTCTGATTTTGAGTTTCAAATAAAAATATTTTGTATATCTTTTATAGATCGCTTATACTTCAATAAAGATTTTTATATATATATATCGCAGGTGCTGACGATTGCAATTTACTGCAACATCAAGATGGAACCAATGAAACTTTTGCAACCAGTTCCGGAGATAAAATATCACTATCACAGTTTGAAGCCAACAATGTAGAAGCAGCGGGACATTCCTCAAAATTTGGTACTCATAAAATGATTAATTATTATACACTTACTCAAGTACAATCAGGGGGCGCACCTACGGGGGTAGCTTTGGGGTCTGAAGCCCTCCCCCAGAAGTTAAGGATATTACAAAAATATTATTAGCATTATGTTCCGTCAATAAATCAATTATATTTTTTAATTATATTTATTATAAATTAAATTTGTACAGTAATTAGAACTTTTCAAAGGATTATTTTTTATGTGGATTTTAATTTTACTGTTAATTTTCACTTAAATTAAAACTGGACCTGTGATAATGTAATATTTTCTAGAAATGGTTAAAGTATTTACTCTTTGTACATAGAGTTTTGAAGTGGGTACAGTACTTGAAATTATTATGTTAGAGCAATTATGTAAATACTATTGTATCAGCAGTTGAGATATTAATATATGCCCCCACCCCCACCAACTGCAAATCCCGGGTGTGAAGAAGAATGTGTAAACACAGACCTGTTAACCAGTGGCGTACACAGTGACAGAGAATAGGCCGAGGATCCGCTTTTGGTACAAATTAGCTCAAATATTATCATTTACATACTTTGAAATAAAAAAATTTCCCGGGGGAGAAACCCCTGGAACCCCACTTTTTAGGGGGCATCGCTGAATCTCTATCTTTCTTACCCCCCTACTTCAAATAAAATTTCCAAATATTAGAGTAATTGAAATATATAATGCTGCAATTATGAAAATTATTATGTAAAAATCCCCCCCTCCCAGCTTAAAATTCTGGGTGCGCCCCTGAGTACAAATGCAATCGAAAGATATCTGAAGAAATTGAATACAGGTTCAACCAACCAGATTTTCAAAAGTACTGCATATTGGAGAAAATCTTACTCTCGAAGTCAAATAAATTTACTGAGCCCATGATGAAAGTTTTGAACAAAAGAAGTATTTGCCCAAAAGAGCTGAAAACTGAGCTGACGATGTGTAGCAAAATCATTCATTTTTCTAGCATCTCCAGCACGTTCACCGAATTTCAAGGCCTGCACGAGAAAACACGAAGTTTATTTCCTCACACTGAAGAGATTTTGAAAACTCTGATAGTGATACCAGCTACATCAGCTACTGCAGAAAGAAGTTTTTCAATGCTTGGACGCATAAAAAACTATCTTCGTTCTACGATGAGGCAACGTAGACTAAATCACCGGTGTCTGTTTAATGCATACCCTGAGAGATTCAACAAACTTGACATTGCGAAACTAGTTAGTGGTTTTATAGCTAGTAGCGAATATAGGGCAAAGGTGTTTGGAAACGTACTTTAATTTTGTTGTTTTTACTCATTTTGAGTTGAGCAGCATCAGATATATTTTTTCTTAATTAGTTTTGTGTGTATTCATTCTAATGTTTGGCATGCCCATACTTAATGAGAAAAAAACACATTTAAACTGTTAAATATTACATTTTATTGAAATCTAAAAAATGTTATTCCCTATAAGAGCCCATGATTATATTTACCCCCCCAAATAAAAACGTTCCTGCGCCACTGAACCCTAGCACATCCAAACGATATTCAAACCTCAACCTTCTTATAGCCGATAGTTTAGCTTTTTATTGTGAGCCTAAGGCCTTAGACTATGAGACCACCAACGAAGGCGTCAACTTATTGATTTGAAAGAGTTTATAAACTGCATTTTTCACAACCTTTCTTTTGTAATGACAGGGCCCATAAAAATTATAATTCTGGCTATAATTTACAACGTTGTTCGTTAGAATATAATCAATCATACTAATTTCTAAAAATTTACTTTTTCAAATGTAACGTGTGCCATAAACACTAGATTTAAAACTTATAATTTTAACCCATATTTCAGGAACTATCTGCAGAGCTAAAAGATGCTCCTGGTAAGTTACATGCGCTAAAGGGTGATTTGACCAAAGAGGAAGACATCCTGGCCGCATTTGATTGGATCAAGAAGAACCTGGGTAGGATTGACGTACTCGTTAACAACGCTGGAGTTCTTTATTTGAGTATGCTAACAGGTGAGGTATTAAGTTGTTTTTAAGCTAACAGCTGTTGAATCTAGTCATAAGGGTAGGTAGTGGGACGTATGTACATCCACACTAACTCCCAGAGAGGCTGTGAAAACCACAGTAATCACCTGTTTAAAACTACTCCAGTGGAATCGGAATAGATTCGAACGTCGATCTCCCCAATAGCAGCAATCCAGTCAAACACGTTAGACCGGAGGATTCATAAACTGTGGCTTGCGACCAGCTGGTGGGTCGAGAGTCGTTTTTTGGTGGGTGATGGAAACTTTTTGAAGTGGGAAAATTTTGTAATCCTCCGTTACCGGAAACAGAGAATCATGAAAAAATGGGAACACAAAAAAGAAAAGGAAGAAATAAGGCACACGCAGACATGGATACATTTTTTTAAAGTAAATTAAATAATCCCCCCCTCTTCTCTCATGTTCGTTAAAGCTAGATGAGTCGCGAAAACTTGTTCTAAAAAAATTGGGTTACATTTCTAAAATTTTTGAGAAACACTGCGTTAGATCACCAGAACCTCGATAGTGCTGTCACTCTTAAAATACAAGAGTCATTGCGATTTTTCTGATTTATGTTTTTATAAACGTACAGGGGGAGAGACATCCCAATGGAAACAGATTTTTGACTTAAACGTCATAGGACTCAGCATTAGCTCCAGAGAAGCCTTCAAGTTGATGAAGGAGAAAGGAGTGGACGATGGACACATAATACACATCAACAGGTAATCTCAGTGCCACAGTTTGTTGTAAATTGGTGGTTTTTTATTAGTATCTCTCCCTAGTCAATAGGTAATACACGAGGCATGGATGTGAAAGTTTAAGTCGGAAATTATTTCCGTCATTAGACTGGCAAACTTTTCATTCATAAGTTGGCCAAAAATTGAGAGTATGATCTGCTTGATTGGCACAGTAATCCACATGCAAGCAGAAATGCATTTTGATGCTTTACAACACAAACTTAAAACAACTGGTATAATTTTCTCAGGGGTGGCCAGAGATATATGTTTTACCCGGATTGGATTTTTTTGGCACCCCTATATAATTGGGGATAATAGGAAAACATAAAAAAATAATCCCTAAGCCTAGCGTAGCCTTGGCTGCTGGGCATGAAAGTAAATAATCCCCAAACATAATAGTTTCTAACCTGAACCTTGAGCCATAATAGGAAAATAATTTGAAGGAAAATACCACAAATGGTAATCATACTCAAACGTTTCACTGCAAGTTTGACGATTTCAAAAAACAACAACAAAACACTATAATAGCATATTTTAAAGACAATATTTTCTGCTTTATTTTTTACTATAACAAACACTTGGATATAAGAAACAGTTTTCGAGATAATTTTTTACTATAGCAAACACTTGGACATAAACAACAGTTTTCGAGATAATTACATAAAAGCGTTTTAGGAAACAATTTTCACAAGATAGCGGATGTAAATTTTCTTAAGCGTGGCACTATATCCTAAACACAAAAAGGATTACCAAAAAGTTAACTTTTGTTATACTTAGCAACTCAACTATTTCACCCAGGTTGGGTTAAGTGTGGATTTGTTAGGTTTGGCTTAGATTATTATTTTAATCACACCCAGAATACGTTACATAAGTTTGGTGCACTGTTTGGCACCTCCCTCGAGCTGGTACCCTGTACGGCCACTAGGTTCGCCCAGCCCTTTAAGCCACCCCTGAGTTTTCTAGTGGCTAAACCTATTTTTTAAATTATGATCATGATGGATGTTTTCTAATTACTGTGTTTTGAAGTGAAACCAATAAACACAGAACGAGAATGAAAAACACACTTTTTAATTAAAGAGTTATTTCAAATCATTTCACAAAAGTAGACACAGCTGTCTCGCAAGGTCTTACAAGTATGTATGCGCTCTGATATTGATCGATTGATTTTGACATTTGTTTGGTTCTTCCACGCAGATTTGTATTTAGAAACATGGCCAAAACGGAGATATTTTCTACTAGTGTTGAACGACCTACTCGGTTGACGCTGATTTCATATTATTGGTTCAGAGCTCGTCATGTGACCACGTTTAAGTTGTACCCTTGTTTTTCCATGAACGTGTGAATCCACAGTAACTCAAGACAGATTTCATCGATAGTTTTCTTCGTACCACACCCGCTACACAATGCAATATCCGGCTACTAGCACTCCAAATTGCTTAAGCCAGGGGTGAGGATTCTTGGTTCAACTCTCGTCTGAGCATGAGTGGACGCGACTTTTTACCTTAGCGTTGTGTTCGTACTCTGCCCTTAGAAGATACTTAAAATACAGATTACATTTTATTTTAATAATTTTTTACCCCCAACTCCTCCCATCATCTATCTTAAGTAGTTTTTTTTAAATATTTGTTAATTAGATTATTTTACTAGTTTTAACTATTTAATTTTATTATTATTATTATTGTTATTGAAATTTAGTCACTTGTCATGTGTATTGTAATTAACTATCTTTGTGCAAAATATGAACTCATTTCAATTATTTTATAAAACAGAGGAAAATAATGATTAAAGTGGGGTAGTTCAAAGGATGAAATTAAAACGTTTCAGAATTTTCTGAAAAAAATATTATTTTTTATTATAAATACTTTATCACCATAAACCATGATAAAAACCCTAAGAGGGATTCTGAAACCCCCTCCCTCCACGTAAGAAAACGTATAAAAATACTCAAAACACCCCCAACCGCACCCTCTAAAAAAACCTTACTCAATTTAAGAATGTCTCCTTAATATTTGCGGATATGCGTGTTTTTTCACCCCCTTAGCACCGCGTCTAACTACACGTTCGGGTTATATGCTTGTGTACTAATTACACTAATGATTTTACGAATTAGGGAGGCTATATTTAGAGGAAGTGTACCCACATTTGCTAGGGGGATGAATGATAGATAATTTGGGGAAAAACACCCTCAGTACACCCAACTGAGATTCGAACCTCGATATTACCGTCATCGGCAGTCTAGTCCACTGCTAGAGTAGCGCCTTAGATCATGCGGCCACCAAAGCGGGTAATATGCGTGTTATTTTGTCACACGTACAAGCGGATGTTAGAATCTAGCAGACTATACGCTGGTACGGACGGAAAGGACATCCCTTCATTAAATACACTTTATTGCAACCAGATCAACCAGGCGTTGATATTTTTGTCGTGTTTTTTTTGTTCAATGACGTTTTCATTGGCCCTGTCACACTACGTTGTTTTCTTCGTACTCACCTTCACCGGCTTCTGGTTCTCGCACCCAATACCGGGTGGCAGCTTCCTTTCGCTGATAATAATTGGTTCCTGTCTCGACCAATGCGGGGCTAAAAACAAGAAACCCTTACAGCGCTGAGGTTAGGTCTTAACATTGAGAAATGTTTTTTTCTGGGAGTAACTCCACCCTGTTGGTCAGATCCAAGGAGGAGCTGATGAGGATGGGTGATGCTCTGGAGTCAGCTGCGAGCGAAGCGATGACTGATACCTCCAGCTGAATTTCTGAAGGAAGGCGACTCCAACCGCTGACAGTCTCGGGAATCGAACATATAAAGGGTATGTGAGTTCACATACCTGGAGGAGATTTTTACAGAGTATTCGTCGTGCGAGAAAGAAATCAAGGTATGAGATGAAAGCCTGAAACCGCAGTTACTACAGTTTCATTAAATTGTTAAAGTCGCGCAGCCTGTAGAGACTGTTCAAACTGTACAGGACGTTGATCCGACCCGTTGTGCTGAATGGTAGTAGCGAGACGTTGAGACCCTGGAAACAAGATTTCAACAATCTCCTAGTTTTCAAACGGAAAGTTCTGCGGAATATCTTCGGTCCAATACAAGACGCTACCACGGGAGAATGACAGATCCAGTACGATCGAGAGCTGGAATAAATGTACAGCAGCCCAAACATCGCGGACCTGATGGGTGTGGACAGGGCATATCACGTGGATGAACGTCCACAAGTGTCCCGTAAAGCTACTGTATTTTGTTCCCTGTGGAAGGATACCACTTGGTAGGCCCAGTCTAATGTGGAGCGATGAGCTTCACGAGGACTGATGCAGATAGGCATAGGTGTCAATTGGAGGCAAAGCGAAAAATACAGGACCGAGCGGAGGAGGAGAGTTGTAGTACCGTGCGGACACTAGTACCCGATCGCGTAAAAGTAAAGTAACGCAATAGATGTGAAAATTGATGTTTTCCTGATGGCTCCATATGTATCTTTTTATCACTGCTTCCTACCAACCAACTAACTTTGAGCATGACTTTATTATAATTTGTGCAGCGTGGCTGGCCACAGCCTGGTGAATTTTCCTGGACTTGCCCCCTACTCGGCTTCCAAACACGCTGTGACCGTCCTGACAGAGGGTCTACGACGGGAGCTGGTGCAACTGGGGAGCAAGATCAGGGTCACGGTGAGGAACTGACAGACTGACAACTTTTTACATTATCTTTAGTACGTAATAGGCCTATGCTCTTCAGTGGTGTGGCATGGCGTGTTGCCATGGTAAGCAGAGTTTATTTTGATGTGTTTTACTACCTGTTTGAGCTTTACGCATTCACTAATTATACTAATGTCAGAGATAAAGTAGGTTGAATTGAGAGGAATTGTACCCACATTTGCATGTAGAGGGATAGAGATAAGAAAACCATTTAGGAAAAATCACCTTTCAGTATACTTGGATGAGAATCGAACCCTGATCTCCCTGTCATCGATAGTCTAGTCTAACACGAGAAGGACGTCTTAGACCATGTGGCCATCAAAGCAGGTGGTCGGGTTTATTGCAGGTGATTTTACTTAAATTGTTTTTCACTCTTATTCCCCACACTTTTTCTATAAAAATGGTGGTATTTCCTCGAAATTCTACTTTCCTCGTTCCTACATTATTAGTGAAGATAAATATGGCTATCCTGGACAGGTAGTATGCATTTTTTTTTGTTACACCATGCTATCAGGCTCTCAATAGATTTGGAGGTAAAAGTTCATCTATATAAGCCTTTACTTTTGTTATAAACCATAATAATAACAACCTGAATTTAGACTCAAAGCATTCGATATTTAAGTTTAAGTTTAATCGTTCGCATCAAAAGAGTAAAGTTTTTTTAATCCATTGTGTCTTAGTATCCATTTGAGCTTAAAGCATACATTAAATACTTAAAATTAGTAGGGATAAGAAAGGTAGACTTTTATAGGATGTGTAGGCCTACCGACATTTGCTTTGAGACAAAATGATAAACAATTTTAGAAAAAGAGCTTCAGCTCACCCAAACGGTATTCAAACCTTAATCCCCCCCCCTGTTATAACACGAGAGTGACGCGTTAGACCAGACGGCCACCGATGCAAGTATCAGGAGAGTTAAATGATAGCCATGTAATAGATATAAATCAGGAAGCTTCATTTAGAAAGGACATGATCTGGCACTAATGAAAGAGGCAAACATCTTTACGAAAACCTATTTTCTCTTTCAAAATACAAAAATATCCACATACAGGAACAAAACTTGTTTATTTAAATGATTTCTGAAATATTTATATGATGAATTACTCTATTTTTTATTTTTTTTAAATTATTTTTAGAGTATCAGCCCTGGTGCTGTAGATACAGATATGGTTAACTCTGTCTCGGGACAAGGTCCGCTCCCTGAAGGAGAGTTTGCACTCCTTCAAGCTGAAGACATTGCAAACGCTGTGACGTATGTGTTGGGTACACCACCACATGTTCAGGTAAGATATGCGAGATGAAATAGTTTTCATAATTAATACGAATACATATAAATCAAATGCAATTTTCAAAATATGATATTGATGTATCATATACATTTTTTTTTAAAGGAGTTGATTATATTAAACTCAATAACAATGTCGATGAAATATTTTGATAAAGATCATTTGTTTTTGTTTTATTCAAACTTTAGACTGGCTGGAAGCGAATGGAAATTATGGCAAAAATTTTGATTTTTTTTAAATGCCTCATTTTAACACACTAAATTAAATATTACTTCGGTAGAGGCATTTAGTTTAATTTTCTAGATAATATTTCTTAAAAATTTATCATAGGTATTCTGGAATTTGATAGCTCTTTCTCTTCATTTAAAATAATGATCAAATTCCATTATGTTCATAACAGATGTTCAAGAACTGTTGATATTACCATGTGTATAAAATTTAATTAAATCAGTTTCTAAAGCAATATTTTTTTTATTTCGTCCAGAAAAAATCTTTGCCATGAAAACTACAAAAGTATGAATCTTTTCTTTTACCCCACCTTAATTGTAATATTTGCTTGAAAAATTAATATATTTAATCATAAGCAAATGTAATTACATTTTTACAATTATTTAGAAGATAGAGTTTTTAAATAACACACGTGATGACCTTTCAAATATCTACACCATCAAGTCTTTTATTTAATTAATATTGTAAAAATTCTAAAGACTTATTTTGTATTTCCAATTAAATAAATATAACACTGGTAATATTTTAAGATATGTGTGGTACAATTTTGGGTAATTAATGTTATATTATATTAAAAGAACTAAATTGCTTGTATTAAAAACCTTGATTTTATTTTTCAGGTACACGAGATAACTATCAGACCTATAGGAGAAAAGTATTGATGGCACTTAAAAACATTCACAAAATAATTTGCTTAAAACGTGTTAGTAATAATGATGGGAATTAAAAACAGCTATAAAATAATATTGGTGTAAATTTTATTGATAAGAGCATTTAATAAAAAGATGTTTATTATAAAAATTACCTTGGTCTGTTATTGATAGCTTTAGAATCAATAGATTTATCTAGCTTATAGGATAAGCTTTGAATATTTATATTCATCCAGCAAGACAAAGCTGATTAATAACTTTATCTTCCTTCGACATATTTTAATCTTAAAATACAGCTTTAAAATATATTTTGTTTCAAAATTTTCATCTTAACTTGATATACGCTCAGTTTACCTTGAAAGGTGTCTTACCTTCACAGATTTACACAATAACCCTATCTTATAAGCTGTACCATAGTATGGTTAAAATTTGGGCTAGAGTGGGCTTTTCAGTTTAGGTATAGTGTATACATACCTTGAAAAAGTTACTGTTGGGGGTGCTTTTCAATGGTGTATATAGTGTCTAATTATATATGTTGAAAAGATTAATGTTCGACCGTGCTTTTTAGTATAGGTATATATATATTTAAATTGTTAATTTTCAACTTACTAATATTATAATTGTTTCAGCACCATATATATAATGTATGTATGTATGTATATAGTGTGTGGCCGAAATAATTAGACGATTAGTAACTTTAAAATTTAACACTCTAATTGAAAAGTAAATATTTACCAGCTAAATAAAAGCAAACTATTTACTACATTTTTTCACTTTTTAGAGATAAGGTCTCTCAGGTGAGTTCCACCGGACATCAGACAAACCTCAGCACGTTGTACATCACTTTGCTCAGCATATATCATATAGTTGTTTACACCCCACCCTGTATACTGAATTAATTAGGTTCAGGGAGTGCTTTGTTGTACAGTACAGTGCAAGCATTTGGTAACATTTTTTTAAAAGGTCACTTATTGTCACTGGACCCCTAATTTGTAAACATGCGTGTCACTTGCATCCAGTTCATAATCTTGGAAACAGCCAATTTGTAAACGTTAGAGTTGTTAAATGGGAAGTCACGCCAGTGACTAGCGAGAGGTTTTATCTCGTCAACTTAACACAGTGCAAGATTCTGTCCGTCCGTCGAGAGGAGCAACTGAAATAAGGCTCTGGTAGATAAGTTAATCATGCGCAGATGCAGTGATTTTCACTCAACTCAGTATTTGAAAAAGTGTTTTTAGAACATATTTTTTATTCTATAGGACTTTTTTTTAGTTAATACAGGAATATTTTTTTTTTCTTTTTTCACGGTTTTCAGGGCATAAAAAGCCAAACTCTATTAATGATGCCTTTTAAGTGAAAATGTGTGTTGCAATTATATCCATAACCTTGACAAGGTGATAGAATGTAGGTTTTCATATCATTCTTATCTTCTGATAAGAGCAAAGTCAAAGTATGTATATAGGATTTTATACATAATGTGCCTTTCACATTCACGTTGGCTGTTTTTAAGAGTAGAAATGAATTCAACATAACAAGTTTGAATATACAAGACTTAACACACTGATTGAAAATAATGCTAATAATTAAGGATTATTCCTTCGAATCCTTAAAGGAATTGAAGATTTCAAGGATTAAAAATCTAACCAATCGCAATAGATAGTAAATATCAAATTTGAATTTTGTTTTAGAGCCATGCTACTAGTGGTTTGGCCTAACAAAATTACAAGAAAAACTAGCAGGCCAAACTTAGACCATTACTTAATGACCTAGTTCAGTGATTTTCAATCTTTTTCATTTATTGGCACACTAAGCAAGACTCTAATTGAGGCTCACTTTAAGTTTTTTCTATGGAGATTTTTTTATAATTCTAGTAACTGTGTTACATTAAGAAAATGTTAATCATGTAATTTAAAATATTTATATTTCTATTACTATAAACAAAATCTTCATTTTAATCTTACCCCAAACCATGTGTGGCACACATACAGACCCTTCACGGCACACAAATGTACCATGGTACACCAGTTGAAAAACTTTCCCCTAAATGTGAATTCACAGTGTGAATATATATATTATTTTTTTCGGTAGCAACTAAAGAAATATATATATATATCTACTATTTATTGTTACAGAAACAATATGGAAAAATAACATCACCATGAAAGAGCATAACAATCAATTTCAGATTTTAAAAACCTCCAAAAAAATTAATATATTTGCTTATATCTCATAAAATATTGGTTTTATAAACGTATATGTCGAATAAAATTTTTTATATATAATAGTAGTACAACTTTACAGTGATAAGTTATTTTGTATCTTAAATAGTAACTAGACAAAATCAAATTTGGAAATTTATTCTTATGTTAAGCGTGTTGCGGGTATGAAGGAAATGTAGTCGTAACACTTAAGTACCCTCAAAAGTAATTTTTATCGAAAAATTAGATGCAGCATTTTGTTTGTATGTTAAATGATGCGTAAATATGGTTTGTAATAAAAATATTTAAAATTGATTTATAGAAAATCGATCTTTTCTCTTTTAATCCTTGAGTAAACTACCCTTAATTTAAAGTTAGATATCTACATCAAAAAAACACCTCGGAGGAACCTTCTAAAAAACCTAGATACACAGTTCTATATTAATATAGTAGGAGGGTATTTCTTTGTTTTAGTAGCACTGCTTCTTACTACGCATTTGAGTTAAACCACTACCACTATATACTAATTACACTAAGTGTTAAGGATTAGGAAGGTTGAATTTATAGGAAGTGTACCCACATTTGCCCACCTTGGTGGTGTACTTGGCTAACTCGCTAGTCGTGTTGAGCTCGACTGCTGAGGACCGGGAGATCGAGGTTCAAATCTCGGTCGGGTGAACTCGGGATGTTTTTTCCTAAATGGTTTACCACCCTCTCCACGCAAATGCGGGTTCACTTCCTCTAATTCAACCTTCCCAGTTCCTAATCTATTAGCGTGATTAGTACTTGAAGCGTATAGCCCGAATGGGTAGTAAGACGCGGTGGTAAATAATAATGTACCCGCATTTGAGTGTAGGGAGCGTGGGAAACCATTTATGTAAATTAACCTTAGTAAATCCAACCGGGAACAAAACCCAACCACCCCATCTTCGGGAGTATAGTAATCTACCGCGAGAGTCGCGCCTGTTTATAGGGGGCCACTGAAGAAGGTAGGAGGGGAGTGTTGGATAAAAATACAGCTTAGTATGCCTTTAGTAGCCACACAATTATGTTGTATCAACACTGCTCATAGACCCAATTAAACAATTGAAATTTAAAATTGTATCACAGCATAAAAAACACATTACCTACCGGTAAGCTTGAATTGAAAACGTCCACCAAAACGATTAAAATTTTCAAATAGTTACCACACCACTAAACTTGCTTGCAACCAGCAACACCCCCTCCTAATCTTGGGTTTGACATGGGTTATGTCCCCAACTCATACAAGAGAGCACTTGGGCTAAAGCACCAACCTAATCTGGGCTGAATGTTCGTGGACGAGGAGGTCAGGGTACAAATCCTTGCTTGGTGTAGTTTTATCCCGAATGGCTTTCCTTCTCATGTAATTAAACTGGACACTATTCCGTGGCCTCATTGTCTAAGGCGTCATTCTAGCAATGGATTGAAATGCGGAAGATGGGGAGATAGGGGTTAAAATCTCAATCGGCTCTGTGTGTGTGTGTGTGTGTGTGTGTGTGTGTGTGTGTGTG
>CABEEJ010003634.1:15048-40768 GCA_901482245.1 Timema douglasi | reverse complement strand
TTCGGGTCCCTACGTTTTTTTCCACTCTTCTTCCACGTAAATTCGGGTCCACTTACTCTAAAACTAACCATTATCATCCATAACACATTAACATAGTATAGGAATATATATAACCTGAATGGGTAGTAAGACGCAATGCTAAATAAATAAAAGTTGTACATATTAGCAATGAAAGGATGAGGGAGAAACAATTTAGAGTTAATTCACCTGCATTTGTGAAAAGAGTGAGATTTTTTTTAATGCCTCTAAGCACAACTATTTCTGACTATAACACCGACCTCTTCGTCACTAGAAATTCCAGTCGCCAGTAATCTAGACTGGGTGAGTCTTGACATTTAGTCAGCAGGTCCACCAATACGAGTGCAACCACAATAAATATCCCTATAGGAAAATATCTCTCACATAATGCACCCGAGTGGGATTTGAACATAATCTTGACCTCACGGATCAGAGTTGAGCCACTCTAGTGTACTTGCTATTTTCCGTTCTTCTTGTTGAGCCGATTACATGGCGACGGGGATATGATAGCACCATGCCCAAGATGGAATTGGGGTTATGGTGTAGCAATTGTGACCCATAAGTTATTTTTTTTCTTTAATTAAAAATAAATAAAATTTGTCAGCTGTAGATCGTGGATACTGAAATCTAGTGTACAGAGGCCCTTCTATACTTATTGACTACTTCCAATTCTGAGTATTGTTAAATCTGAGTCCCTCTTTTAATATCACTATAAAGTTTCCCTATGAAATAATGAAAAGTTGTGTAACACAAGTGTGTGGGGGNGGGGGGGGCGAGATAGGAGGGGTTAAGCTAAATGTCTACTTGGTGTTACCCGCATCGGTGGCGTAGTTGGCTAACGCGCTTGTCGTGTTGAGCTCGACTGCTGAGGACGGGGAGATTGAGGTTCGAGTCTCAGTCGGGTGAACTGGGGGTGGTTTTTCCTAAATGGTTTTCCACTCTCCCTCCACGCAAAAGCGGGTTCACTTCCTCTAATACAACCTTCCCAATTCCTAATCCATTAAAGTAATTAGTACTTAAAGCGTATAACCCGAACGGGTAGTAAGATGCGGTGCTAAATAAATATTATTATACTTGGTGTTACATGAAAGGGAGGAGGGTAAAAAAAAAAGTAAGTAAAAAGCATTACATGGTTTGTGTATGACCACTTAACAGATATATTAGTTTAGAACTGTTGTACAAAATACTTGGCCAAACCAATGGTGCAAACAGCTTTTGTATCTTTAATTTGTCTCGTCAATTAGGTAAATATTGTTCAATCCAAGAAACCAATGATCATTAAGATCGACATGTCAATTAGCAATATGTACTTATCGTGTTAATAATGGTGTTTTGGAAAAGTTTTTATCATTAAAAAACCATTTTTATAAAAGGGAGGATATGTGGAGTTATGGGGTACCTGGATGACATTTCAAAAATCATATGTTTAGGTTTTGGGTTGCCAACGCTTGTAAGATATCATCGTTTTGTTATGAATGTCAAGTTTTTTAACTGCCTGTTATATTTTACATCTAAAATAACGTAAACTTAGTTTTCTCATACTATTTCATTAATTTTAATCATTTCTTTCTATCCAACTCGAAACAATATTTTAAACATAATTACAAGTACTTATTCTTCATTGTGGAACGTTATTGACTATGTGTGATATAGTGCATACATCAATACCTTTTAATACAGGCATCGTATTTACTTGGATAAGAGAAAATCTGTCATTTTTTTTTAATATATGATAAATTACTTTATGAATATTGTATCGTATTTCGAAATATTTGATTGAATAAAATATTCGTATCCATTGTGTGGGTGCATCACTGTAAAAAACTAGTTTCGGTTATGTTCAACCATATGGTTAAAATTTGTCGGCCGCCATTCTGAAGCTATTTTGTGGAAGTGCTGTGAATATATATATAAAGTGGAATAAAACGATAAATATGCTTTGTGTACAACCTCAAATAAATATATAAATAATATTGGCCTTAATTACTGTAGTTAACTATCACCTTCATATATTACCATTTGTTTTCATTACAGTTATCCAAAGTGATAGATATCAACTGTTAGCGTAGGGATATATTAGGGACTATTTCTAGTAATTTTTTGAGCCGTCATGTAAGTAAACTTAAGTCATGAATGAGATATAGTAAGGTTTGGCTAACTGAAACTATACTTGACGAATTAGGGTATTTACATTAGGGATAACAAACTTCTGAAAGTCAAGCAATAAAATTGATAGTATATATTTTTTTAGTACTAATTATTCTATCTCGAGAAACATTCACAAGGTTTCTATAGTTAAAGATTTAAAAAAAACTTTTACTGTATTTTACAATATATTATCTCAATAAAGAGATAAGATAATACTTGACAATGGAAAATGTCCAAAGTACTTCTCATGTTTCAAGTTATTGGCATCAACTTTCAACAGAGGCGGCAACTTAGGTTACACGTGTCAGGTTGTAGCACTGCTTTCTGACATCGTTTTACAGTGCTGCAAGATGATCGTGTAACATACAAGCCCGGATTAAGGCATGTGCCATGCACAGGGACCCCACCGAGGTTAGGGCCCCCCCGCCCACCTGGGTAAATAAATCACTTTGACTTGTCATATTTATTTTGGTATAATATTTTATTTCAATATTTTTATGTTTTTTCGTAAAGTTTATCCCAAACTAATCTATACATTCCCTAATTGAAGAGAACCAGTAGACTGCTGCTACGTGTAGTGTAACAGTCTGTACTTATAAATGAATACAACCTTTACTTTTGGCAAACCGGAAATATTACAAATCTGCAGATGGTACAGTTGATTTTTGACAGAAAAATAAACATTTTTTTTCTATCTACAATTATTTCTGAGGTAAATTATTAAAATTGAAAAATTAACTAAATGCAACGTGAGAAAAACGCCAAAAAGAAATTTTAAATAATATATTTTTACTATACTAATACCATTATTTTTATTATTATTATTATTATTATTATTATTATTATTATTACTATTAGCACCGCGTCTTACTACCCGTTTGGGTTATACGCACTTACGCTAATGTGTAATGGTAGGGTAATTGTGATATGAAATGGAGGACCTACAGTTTAACGTGGAATCCGAACCACGGTGGAGGCCTGGCGTTCCCCACATTCACAAGATGTCTTGTCAGAGGTGAAGGAGGGGTTTGGTAATCAGATAAATCTGTGCTGGGACCGAGGATTGAACCCGGGCCGCCAGCACAGAAGTCTGACACCTTACCCCTAGACCGCCAGGTCACACTATTTTATCTGCAGACGGATTACGTAAAATGCAACTTCACTGATATGGTCTATGATTATATCATGTGCAGTATTATAATATTATTAACTATTAATTTACAGTATTATAATCCACTCATAATATAATATACAGTATAATTTAATAGCTACTATAGTATTAATAACAAAGCTCACGGCACACAACGTGATTGCTAAACGTTTGCAAAAAAAAAAAAAATGTATCTAAATTAAATTATCCAAGTATTATCATTATATGTATACGTAAAATTAATAATCCTTCATTGGGAAACTAACTTCTAAGGGCCCCAAGTTCTATTTGACACAGCCCCCCCCAAAAATGTTAATCCAGGCCTGGTAACACAGCCAAATATCCAGTGTGCGTATCAGTAAGCTGGAATCGCTAGTATCAAACGAGTTTGATATTTTCTGATAGGACGATTGCTTTCTGCGTCGTGTAATCGGCTTTCTGCGCTGGAATAATGTACCACGCATGCGCAAGACTGGTCAAGGTAATGATACCAGTGGATTGCTTGACTGGTTACTGGAATGCCTTAGGTTAAAGCTGGTTGAGAGATTGCTAAGGGAAATCTCAAATTTTTATATGATCGACCTGTTGCAAGTAATCTTTGTGTGACATTTAGATTATCATGTGAATAATCTTTTCCATAATGGTTTCTTAAGAAAATTCTCATTATCTTGCACTGACGAGACATCTTAGCACAAAGTGAACCAGCAAAAACAAGTGTGGACGATAAAATACCTCCCCACCCACTGAGCTGCAAGATGAACATTCGTCAGAAAGCAGCGTGAGTGTCAACTAGTGATGGGCATAATCGAATGATTTTAAGAATCGAATAATCATTCGATTCTTTGAAAAATAATCGAATGAATCATTCGAATGATTTTGAGAAGTAGTAAAGAGTCGGTAATAATCGGATATTTACTACTTCTAAAAGTAGTTACTAGTTGCTCGTTTGGCTTTGTGCTACTATTCTCTTTACCCTGCTGTCGAATCTCCCAACACGCATTCCTTTGCGTTTGCAGCTTATCAACGCATTTCTCAAATAAGTAGCTCGCAATTAATATAAAAACTATTGCGTAAGATTAATAATTAAATAAGGAACATACGTTTCCCTTTGTGTTTAAAAGAGTTGAAATAATTTACCCTTTAATATTTCCTAAACATAACCAAAATATATACGCTTACAATCGTAAAATTATTTCAGTGAATAAAATTATAATACGTTCTGAATATTACGGCCGGGCAATGTTTTATTAAATAAATAAAAAGTATATACTTATCTACTTAATAAATTTAAGTCAACGTTAAAAAAATTTATCTCTCAAACCATTCGTGCTATATGCGATTAGTTAGTTAAGAAGGTAAAATTTTAAGGAAATGAGAAAGAACAATTCACGTAGTAATGTAGAAAAATAATCGAATCATTTTGTAATTTTCATTCAAATTATTTTTGGCTGTTATTCGATTGTAAACTGTACAACCACTTAAACTTTGTATTAAATTAGCCTTAGAATCATTCGAATGCATAAGGTCGATTATTGTGTAGCAAAGGGGACTATTTATTGAAAATGAACCTAATAGAAATGAAGGCCTGTATAGAGATAGCCTGGAAACATTCATAATCATAAGGTCGATTTTCCTTAGCACTTCTGGCAAGGGTGGGATAAGAGAATGAATCGGCCAGCTCGCGTCAAGTCAGCTATATTTTCATTCGAATGTTTTTCTCATTCGAATGATTTTTTTAAAATTCGAATGATTTTGAAAGAATCGAATGAATCGATTCTATTAATCCGATTCTGCCCATCACTAGTGTCAACTCGTATCGTGGCAAAACGATGTCGGAAAGCATCGCCGTATGTAACCTGCCTGTTACGTGTAATGGGACACACAGAGAAAATCTGGTATATAATAGAAATGGCTTCCACTTATGGTTGTATGGTTATTACGAGTTCTAATATTTTGATATTCACATTTGTGGGCCTGCTGAATATATTTCAGGCTCATATAAGCTGTATATTTAGTGATGTAGAGTTTGGAGTTCAAATCTGAACCAATTAAGCCGATAACGCTTTTATTCTAATTGGTTTCCCATTCTCCTTCCATGTAAATTCAATTACATTTCCTCTAAATTCTGCCTTCCTTATCCCTTATGGCATTAGATTAACTAAACAAACATAGCCTGCACTAGTAGTAGGACATGGTGGGGTATTTTTTTTAATGTATAAAAATTCACATAAAAAACCATACATGATTCTCGAAAGCAAAAAAAAAATATTTTTGTTCAGTGCTTCTTACTATCCTCTCTTCTATCCTTATAATACTAAATAGATAAAAGATGAAGGCAAAGAGAGTATAGAAGAAATTTGCAAGCATTTGTTTAAAGCCAGAGTGAAAAAGCATTTAGTAAGAAACACCCTTCGTACATTTAGCCGGTATTTGAAGACCGGTATCCCCGTAACCGGAAATACAAGTTATTTCGAAAGAGTGCTAAGGTGTCACTCTCACAAAATACTGAATTATCAACGATGGAGAGATCGGGGTTCGAATCACAATCAGGCGGATAATTTTCTAAAAAAATTTCTAAAAATACGTTTTAATGATTTGAATTAGATTTTATATCTAGACAATGTTTAGTATCACAAACAAAATGGCAAATTTTATTTTTTCATTAAAATTACTTTAAGCGCACTTTACAATACAGAAACGTCCAATTTTGATCATATTGCCGTAACTATTTAGATACGAAATAATTTATAGTTGTAATGTTATAGTAATATTAAATGTAAAACTCTTTTGTTTGAAAAATATTTAAAAAAATCAATTTCTGAGCTATAGGTCAATATGTATATAATATACATAGATATATAATAATCTTTAAAAAGTAAATTATTATTATTATTATCAGTATCGCGTCTTACTACCCGTTCGAATTATACGCACTTACGCTAATGTTTAATGGTAGGGTGATTGTGAGATGAAATGGAGGACCTACAGTTTAACGTGAAATCCGAACCATGGTGGAGGCCTGGCATTCCCCACAGTCACAAGATGTCTTGTCAGAGGTGAAGGAAGGGTTTGGTAATCAGATAAATCTGTGCCGGGACCGAGGATTGAATCCCGGCCGCCAGCATAGAAGTCTAACACTTTACCCCTAGACCGCCAGGTCACTTTTTTTTTAAGTGTATGCAATTTTGTCTCTTTGAAGGATTGTTTCTATAAAAGTGTATATTATTTGATTTCACAAATTTTACTAGTTTTAATAAATGTCTTTATTTTAAGATTAAAGAGAGAGAAAGTCTCTGCGGTACATCGTACCACTTTTTTTTTTAATACACCTTTACATACACCCTGTTCAAGTTACAAGCCTAGTATCAATTACAATATTAATAAATATTTAGCACCGCGTCTTACTACCCGTTCGGGTTATACGCTTTAAGTACTAATTACTCTAATGAATTAGGAATTGGGAAGGTTGAATTAGAGGAAGTGAACCCGCATTTGCGTGGAGGGAGAATGGAAAACTATTTAGTAAAAACCACCCCCAGTTCACCCGACCGAGATTCGAACCTCGATCTCCCCGTCCTCAGCAGTTGAGCTCAACACGACAAGCGCGTTAGCCAACTACGCCACTGAGGCGGGTATCAATTACAATAATGAGCCAGGGATGAGGAAGATTGAATTTAGAGAAAGTGTACCCAAATTTTTGTGGAGGGAAAGTGAATTTTTTTGGTGAAAAAACCCTCAGTACACTCGACCAATCTTCCTGTCATAGGCAGTCTAGTCTAACACGAGGGTGACGCCTTAGACGTTGCGGCGACCAAAGCAGGTGAGTCCTGGATATTGGTGTTTATTCACCGGCAGCATATGGGCTGTTGGCACTCATGGCACACGATTACAATGGTCTCTGTGCAACTTGAACAGTACCGCGAGTGCCCCCATTTGACCTCTCTAACCGGTATTCGAACCAGAGCTCTACTTCAGGTCTCACGACAATAACAAAACCGCTCTGTATTCGAGACGAGGGAATGTTGGAGCACAGAAAATTAGTTTACCATGTTAGTCGAATGATATCACGCAATCTAATCATAGGCCTATAAATAACGACAAAAATATAATTCGGGAAAAGTAAATAAAAACGTTTCCAGTAGATACGTTAAATTTAATATTACCCACTTTGGTGGCCACATGGTCTAAGGTGCTACTCTTGCAGTAGACTATACGGCTGTTGTCAGGGATGTCGATGGGGGAATCTCGGTCGGGTGTACTGAGGGGGATTTTCCCAAAATGATTTTCCTCTCGCCAAACAAATGCGGGTACATTTCATATAAATATAGCTATCCTAATTCATAAAATCATTAGTGCAATTGGTACATAAGCGTATAACCTGAACGGGTTGTAAGACGTGGTTTTGAAAAAAATTCTATAAATACTAATCTCAAAAGTTCTTAAATATTTGTCATGAACATCGTGGAATTTGAACTACGCAGCCTGTGGTGCGCGTACCATAATTTTAAATTATTTTTTTTATCTTATTTATTTTATTTTTCATTTATCACCGCGTCTTATAACTCGTTCGGTTTATACGCCATACTAAAGTACTAATTACGCTAATGGGTTAAGAATGAGGAAGTTTGAATTGAGAGGAAGTGAACCCACATCTGCGTAGAGGGAGAGTTGAAAACTATTTTCGGAAAAACCAGCCCTCAGTTCACCCGACCGAGATTCGAACCTTGATCTCCCCTTCTTCAGCAGCATAGTTCAACACGAAACTAACGCGTTAGCTAACTACGCCTCCGAGGCGGGTTTTAAAATCACTGACATAAGGTAAACACGCCTACACGTGCGTCGATAAAACAAGAGCAGATTATATACACGGGATTCCGTGATGAGCTTTGAACCAATCACAGGATATCGGCGCGACCCGTGTTGCATGTTCGGCGCTACTTGAAATTGTTTCAGCTTTCTTGGTTAGCATATTCTGAAAATTGAAAAAATGACACCTAGACACGATTTTATTAAGATCACGAGCTACCAGATAACGCAGTTGGCATAATGCTACCACTATAAATTATTATAATTAAGAATCAAAAAGCTAAAGCTATCTTTACTAAAAGCATAAATAATAGCTTTAGCTATTTGATTCTTTCTTGGTTATGCTTGACAACAATTGCTTGGGAGACGCGAAAACATTTTTTTTTTAAAATCTGTGCGCGTGCATTTATAAAACGGATATAATCTTATGACATGATTTGAAATAATAGAAAGCGCATGTGTTGTTAGTTATTATTTTTTTATAACAGGTTTTTACTATCTGTTCAGGATATACGCATGTCTTATAACTTTAATGTTGGTGACCTGGTGGTCTAGGGGTAAGGTGTCGGGCTTCTGTGCTGGGGTCAGGGGTTCAATCCTCGGTCCCGGCACAGATTTATCTTATTGCCAAACCCTTCCTTCACCTCTGATAAGACGTGTATTAATCACAACTTGTGAACATGTGGAATACCAGGCCTCCACCGTGATTCGGATTCCACGTCCTTTATTTCATCTCACAATCACCCTACCATTACACATTAGCGTAAGTGCATATAAACCGAACGGGTAGTAAGACGTGGTGCTAATAATAATAATAATAGTAATCATAATAACTATAATGTTGTAGGGATGAGGATAGATCAAAGGTAATCCACCCATATTTGCCTCTAAGGAAAGTGTGGAACCATCTTAGGAAAAAACCCCTTCAGTAGACCCAACCGGGATTCAAATCCAGATCTCGCCCTCATCAGTCGGACAGTCAAACACTAGAATGACGCCCTTGACCATTCGGCCACTGAAGCAGGTTCGCTTTGATTTACTCCACAAAACTAAAAGAAAAAATCGTTACTGTAATCTTAAAGAGGTTTTTATCAACTAGAAAAAAAATAACAACTGAAATTAGTGTTTCCTTGTTTGTGGTGCAAAGTATGAGGGTAAACACAAGTTTCCGCTAGTGTGTGAATTAGGCCTACCGCACCACTCAAACAGATTATTTTCTCTATTTTCGTTGAACGTGTGAACCAAGCTTTAGTCTCACACATGAAAAAAAAATGCCCAAAACTCATAGAGCGAGTTTTCTCCTGTATCTCTTCGGTCCCTTCTCATGCGATAAAAAAACGATTGAGCTAAGTGACAAGACTCATCAGCCCTCCGACACCACAATATGAAAGAGAGAGAGAGAACATATCGTCTACTCACTGTTAAAAGGCGTGTGTTCGTATCCCGCAGCCGGTCCTAAGAGACAACAGCAGATCAGCAAGGAACCAAAAGACCACCACATGATCAGACTACAGTGTAAGGAACCGAACTGGAGCACTTGGTTCTGTGGAATGGAGGGGAGGGGGGGGGGGAAGCTCTCCTTCTTGCACATCTAGTAAGTAGGTCACTCACTCCGCAGACTTGCCATGCCCTCCTCTACTCTTGTTTTCTNTTTTTTTTTTTTTCAACTCGTTGAGATACCCGATATTATTTTCATCACTGCGTCTCATTAGCCGTTAGTATTATACATGTATGTATTAATTGGGAGCTTATTATATATTAGGATGGCTGAATTTAGAAACAGTACACTCACATTTACATGGAAAGAGAAATAGTGGAAAATCATTTAGGAGCAAAACACCAAACCGAGATTTGAACTCCGTCCTCCAAGTCATCGGCAGTTTATTATAATGTGAGAGTGACACCTTAAACAATGTGACCACTGAGGTGTATAACTAGTTAATTTATATTTAGCACCGCGTCTTACTACCCGTTCGGGTTATACGCTTTAAGTACTAATTACGCTAATGGAATAGGAATTGGGAAGGGTTGGATTAGAGGAAGTGAACCCGCATTTGCGTGGGGGGAGAGTGGAAAACCATTTAGGAAAAACCACCCCCAGTTCACCCGACCGAGATTCGAACCTCGATCTCCCCATCCTCAGCAGTCGAGCTCAACACGACAAGCGCGTTAGCCAACTACGCCACAGAGGCGGGTAACTAGTTAATCAAAACCCTTTTTTCCTAGTCGTAATAATTTTTTTTAAAAACTAATTATCTATCTAAAAAAGAAAGTTGTTATTTTGATTTTCAAATTTTTCAAACATAATTTATTATTTTACAAATGCTAGACTACATATTATATCAAAACAAATATTCTATCCTAGTAAAAATACAAAATTCTAATGTCACTTAAAAAAAAGTACTTTAATAAAGATAAATAAATAAAAACATTATTAACGATGACAAATAAAAATTCAGTGCTTCCATTGAAAGGAGCAAATAATAATAATAATAATAATAATAATAATAATAATAAAAGTTTTTATTTAATAATTTCCACACATAAATTCTCAACGTACCCTAGGCTTAGATATAATGAATGTAAAAGCGACTTTGTCCGTATTTATTAAGTTTTTAAGACAAAAACCTTATTTTACCAAAATAAAATACTATTGCTTCTGTTGGTACAGTCGCCCCATGGCTTCTTTGGTGCTGGCTGACAGCTCAAAGCTGATTTCTGACAATCAAAATTAGGTATATACCTAAATTTTGACTGTCAGAAGTGATAGCTGCTAAACATATGTTTTTGCAGATCATCTGGTTCGACGTATGGATACGAAATTTGGTCTGGTAACTTTTTAAAGCTGTCAGTCAGAACCAAAGAAGACATGGGGCTACTGTACGTTCAATTTAAGTATCTGCGGTCTATTTACACAATATAAAAATTTATTGAATATTTTATAATAGTGGCATTTTGTGGTTTAAAACATTCGTAGTCGAATACCGCAATGCTCATGACAGATATTCAAGGAATGTTGAGATAAAAATATGTGGAAAATTAAACTATACGTATGTTAGTTATATTCATAGTGATTTAGTAAGGAGAATTATAATGATACTAATTAATTATTCAAGGAACACCCAATAAATAATAACAAAAGGATCTGATTATAAGTGAAAAGATATAATTTATATGAAATATAAGGAACAAATTAAATATAGATTTTTTTTAAATTAGAAAATATCATATTGAGATTATAAGAGTTTGAATAGTTATGGATAGTAACAAGTCTGAATAATACATATTACATTATATAGGAGAAAAGATATACTGAATAGAATAATGGCAAACCTATAGCAAAAACTTTAACTTATAATTCTTATTAATGTATGTGAAATAAGTAGAACAAGAACATGTTAAATATGGAATAGGTTAAAATACAAAAAACCTATTACAATTATACAATACATAAAATAAAAATCTCATATTCTAATGTTACATGTTAATGAATAAAACATTACTAAGTAAGATATATAATTAAAGTGAAAAAGTTAACATTAAGTTTAAAGGTAAATATTAAGATAGACCCAGAGTTGTCAAAAGGAAAAGTTAAAAATTTGACCAATAGTAGTAAACAGGGAAATTATGCAAAAATTATTTACTATAGGTTAGAGACGATAATTATAAGCGAGGACTTGAAACAGAGTCTTAAATTATGTAGAATGAGAAAATTGATACGGAAAAGTTGTTGAGTATATAAGTGTTCCTTAGCTGGTTTTAATTCCTCTCCTTAAGTCTTGGATGCCTACGTATGTACGTATGTACGTATGTATACGTATGTAGGTGACCTGGCGGTCTAGGGATAAGGTGTCAGACTTCTATGCTGGCAGCCAGGGTTCAATCCTCGGTCCCGGCAAAAAATTATCTGATTATCAAACCCTTCCTTCACCTCTGGCAAGACATCTTGTGAATGTGAGGAATGCCAGGCCTCCACCGTGGTTCGGATTCCACGTTAAACTGTAGGTCCTTCATTTCATCTCACAATCACCCTACCATTTCACATTAGCGTAAGTGCGTATAACCCGAGCGGGTAGTAAGACGCGGTGCTAATAATAATAATAATATACGTATGTATTGAAGAAATATTTATTTTATTTGACCAACAAAGTTTTTTGTTATAAAAACTGCAAAAATACTCACGTTCCTGCTTCCATATCATGATTAAATATGATTGTAGCTCTTTGGTTGTCGGAGACAATTTAGATTTAATTTAAAAAAAGTCTATTTGAGGTATTTAATCTGCACTTTCTGGACTGACTGATTATATCAGTGCACTACTTATAAACTAACTTAAATCTAGAACAGACACAACATCCAACCCCCAGCCGTTGATTCATCACTGTGAAAGGGGAAACCCATATATAATAAATTGTTTTTCCATGCCGGGAATCGAACCCGGGACCCTTAGTTAAGTGGATAAACTTACTACCGACTGAGATAAGGTGTCGGACCACACCCTGAACATATCGTGGAGAATAAGGCCTCTAATATAACCGATGTGTAACCAAACAACGTGTGTGTGCATCACGTAAGGTAACAAACCTGACAATTGAATGCACACCATCAATTATTCATGAAAGAAACCAAACCTTACGTTACTTCACTAAACATAATGTTATGTGGGTCAGTGATGCTGGAAATGCCATTTTGCATCTGTACATTCAAGTTCACAAGGCACTTGTGTCCAGGTGTTATTTTCAACTACCCGCCTCCTCGGTGGCGTAGTTGGCTAACGCGTTAGTCGTGTTGAGCACGATTGTTGAGGACGGGGAGATCGAGGTTCAAATCTCGGTCGGGTGAATTGTGGTGGTTTTTCCTAAATGGTTTTCCACTCTCCCTCCACGCAAATGCAGGTTCTCTTCCTCTAATTCAACCTTCTCAATTCTTAATCCATTAGTGTAATTAGTACTTAAAGCGTATAACCCGAACGGGTAGTAAGACGTGGTGCTAAATAGTAATAATATTTTCAACTGGATTCTTGGTAAAAGGGACGTTGGGGCTTGAATCCCGGCCGAACATAATGAGGGTAGTTTTTACTAAACTAAACTTTCAATGTCTCCTTTCGCATAAATAGGGATACAGGACACACAGGTATCGAACCAAACACTTCGAAAAATTATTCAGTTTTCAAACGGAAGGGGGTCAGAATTAAAAGCTTTAATATCAGTGTTTACTTTCAGGAAAAGTTGTAAGGATAATTTGCTGAACAGCCAAAATTTAAAAAAATTGAAAATCCGATTCAATGAATAGGTAAATACAATAATAATAATAATAATTATTATTATTATTATTAACTCTTAGAACTAGGCTTAAATATTTTCATTAATTATTTTATCAATTAATTTTAAAAATGAAACCTGGTCATGAGAATCGAGCCAAGGGCCCTTAGCTTAGTGTGACAGTGCTCTGCCACTGAGCTATCCAGGAATAAACATTATCTCAATGCTAGCATAACATTAACATAAGTAACTCTTAAAATTGTAAGTCCAGCTATGAGCTGAAATGTGTAGATTATAAATAAATAAAATTTACTATAGAATTCTACCTTCATCCTACTACTTTAATATAAATAAATATTCGGACATACCGGAAGTGTAGTAAGGTGTGATACACAAACATTAAAGTGTTATGCTCCCAACAATATTTTAAACATATTTATTTCAAACTAGTTTTTACGCTTGTCTATGACAGGCTGATATCGATATTACCCAACCTAACAAAGCCAAACCTTCAATTTGTAATTATATGAAAGTTTAGATTTTGTTAGGTTTGACCAGCTTGTTATAAAAGAATATTACTGTAAATTATATTAAAATGTGAAAAAAAATCCAGTGGCAGTGTTTATGGAGCATATATATATATATATATATAATAAATAATAATAATAAATTAAACTCTATGATTTTTACTGAAGCGATATTTGATTTATTTCGACAATATATATATATATATATATTGTCGAAATAAATCAAATATCGCTTCAGTAAAATCATAGAGTTTAATTTTCTTCGCACGGTGATATCAACAGTTGTCGAATATATGAAAAGGGTGTTCTGGAATTTAATGACAACTTTTCTCTTCATTTAAATTTTTTTTTCATATAATGCCACTATACTCATGATATATTATTCAACAGTTGTTAGATACACCATGTAAAGAAAATTAAACTCTGTGTTTGTACTGAAGAAATATTTTATTTGGCCAAACAGTCTTTAACTGCAAAAACCCTTAGCTTTTCTCGCGCTCCCTACATCGTCACTGTAACACCCACCGGGTCACAATTTGATGGGCTTTTAGAGTTAAAGAAGGTCTATAAACCAAATTAGAGGGCAAGTTAAATGGGAGAACAAAACAGTTACTGATAATTATAGTAAACAAGCCATTGAACAAATTATAGGTCAACAGAATAAATACATATATTATAGGCTATATACTTTCTTAATTAAATTTTGTTTTGAGTAAAGTACAAAGTTTTTTGTATAATTTATTAGCCCATAGCAATGAGGAAGTTTCCCGTAGTAATTAAATGGATACATATCATATATTGAGACAATTGACTGAGCCGTTTAAGTATTAAAGAATGCTCTATTTAAAAAAATATACAACTGGGACTACATTTTGTTAATTTGTTGTAGCATTAATTATCTAGTGACAAAACAAGTATATGATTTTAGAGTGTGTGGATCAAAAAAAAAGGGGTAGGTCATGTAAGACGTGTCTAAATGTTGTAAACGAATGTATGAAAAAGAGAAAAATTAATAGTTTTAAGAATAAAAGAGCATGCATGACTCGGTGTATGGATGTTGTTGAAGCGAAGGGAGTATGCAAGGATAGGGAAGTGTGGAGGATGTTATTGAGTATGGACTAAGTACGAAGTTGTTTTTTGAGTTAAATGCACAGTTTCTTGCCTACTCCGTAAAGGAACGGCGTTATTAGGTATGTATCTATATATGTATGTATGTATGTATGTATGCTATTACCAGGGCCCAGATTTTAATGACATAGAAATTATCAAAAAATTACCTACAAAAGGACCTTAACATCCTATGAAATGAATTTTCAAAAAACTATCTAAACATATTAACAACGAATCGTAATAAAATGCGCAAGACCAGATCAAACACGCGCTTAAAATATGTGAACTAAAAATTATCCATGCAATGAAGTCCTTAACAAGTTAAATCTTGCATTCTGATAAAAACCATATTCATTTACAAATCTTCTTTAGAAATAATAATTACCACTCCCAACACAACCCTCTTCAGCTAGTTGCAATTTCACCAGGAATGTGTATTTTACAACCAGACAAGAAAAGATGACACATATTTAATTGTGTACAATATCTTCTCATTCTGACAAATGTGTGTTGGGAGCATTTATCCATTTATAAAATATCTAAATTATTAAAATAAATAGTACGGTACTCCGCGTGGCCTTTCTCACTCTATTGTAACGCGTAATGCCTTAGACCATGAGGCCACCAAAACAGGTAATATAAGTATTATATTTATTTATAGTGGTTTTATCTATTAATAATCATGGCTGCAGATCACATGAATTAACGAATTACCGCATGTAAAAAGGTTTTTAGTAACTTTTGTAGCTTTATTACCTTTCTTACTAACTTAATCTGAATGTACGTAAGAAAGCATGTTATATTGTATAAATATATGATTTAATATAATAAAAAAATGTTCAGCCGCGTTGGTTGTCGCATGGTCTAACTCATTATCTTCGTGTTCACCGAAAACAATCGCAGAACAGAAACATGGTCACGTGACGAGCTCCAATCCAATCACAAGATTTCCGTCTCATCGGTGCGAGCTGTTCTGCTGTAGTTCAACTATTCTCTACTTTGTCCGCTCTGCCCAAGATGCTCGGCACGGGAGAACCAATAGAATCTCAGAACCAACCATCTCAAATCAGTGCGCACGCGCATTTGACAACACATGCGCTCTTAGCTAGAAGCTAGCAGACAGCTTTGTTGGTCGTTGTGAGGATATTTAAAATAACCCGTTAATGTAGAGCGTGTTTATCGATGAATTGGATTGTGCCACGACACAGCGTTATAATTTGTAAACAACCATCGGGAGAGTTATATAAAATATATGTTTATTTACTAGGAAATAAAATATGTTGATAATCAGCTGTTTTAAGTTAACGTTGCAATGCATCATGGCTGAGCTTAAAGTGTGTGAATTACTTCACAGAGTCTGCATTCTATTTTTGTCGAGCGTGTGAATCAAGCTTTAGACTGAACTATGAGTGACGGATAGATCAGGGTTCGAATCCCGGTCGGATGCACATAAGATGCTTTTTCTTAAAACTTTTTCAAACCCTCCCCATGCGAATGCGGATATATTTCTTATGAAATTCTACCTTACTCATTTCTAGATCATCATATTAATTTATGTAAACGTATGGCTTATAGCCCAAACAATAAGACAATGACAAAAAGAAAAATATGTGATAGTGATGGATTTGAACTTGACCTTTAGACCTCCGTTTCATATCTGATTCATGACTAGGCGGATGAGAAGACAAGCGACAGTCAAGTGGTTTTTTTTCTTGTCCTGGCTACACGAGTCTCTGTACAATAATTCGTCAGGCAAACTAGTCCCGGTCAGTCAGTTCACGATGGAGCGTTGGTCAGGACGTGTCGCTCTGGTGACAGGGGCAAGTTCTGGGATTGGAGCTGCTATTGTCCGGGAACTGGTCAAGAATGGGCTCATCGTGGTGGGGTTGGCTCGCAGGGTTGAGCTAGTAGAGGTGAGTAACCCGATGGTGCGGTTTATCTTACAAACTCTCATTCGTTTCGGAATACTCTGCTACAGTAGCCCCGTGGCTTCTTTGGTGCTAACTGACAGCTCACAGCTGATTTCTGACAATCAACATTCAGGCACATATATAAATTATGACGGTCAGAAGTGACAGCTGCTAAACACATGTTTATGCAGATCATTTGGTTAGGCGTAGGGATACATAATTTGGTTTGGTAACTTTTCAAAGCCATCAGCTGTGAGCTGTCAGTCAGCACCAAAGAAGCCATGGCGCTATTGTATATTAATTCCATCAATGGTGGAGCGTGATCCTTCTTTTTGGTGGTGCCAGGTCAAAGCTTACCGATAGTTATTTTTACTCACCACGCGTTAACACTTTAAATGAAAATTATTATGAATTTTCTAAGTTTAAAAAAATATAGAACAACAATATCACTAATTGAATCTACAAACAAAAATAGTAAAAATATACAGCCTTTGAATTAAACTTTCCAAGTGATGACATTACTTGTACAAAAGTTGGGCGCGTCTGTTTCGTAATGTCCGGTCATGAGTACCACAGTATTATAAACATTCTATTAATCTGACTGATTTATGCCTATTTTTTTACACCTGCTTGTGTTTTTGGACTGGAATGTTGGCTGGACCTAACTGCGATGCAATATTTACTGTCATACATGTTTTAAACTTGCATGCATGTTTCTAATGAATTGCTCTCATTCTTCATGTGTTTTAATTATTTTGCTGGGAGACCTGGTGGTCTAGGGGGTAAGGTGTCAGACTTTTGTGCTGGCAGCCGGGGTTCAATCCTCGGTCCCGGCACAAATTTATCTGATTACCAAACCCTTCCTTCACCTCTGACAAGACATCTTGTGACTGTGGGGAATGCCAGNTGTGGGGAATGCCAGGCCTCCACCGTGGTTCGGATTCCACGTTAAACTGTAGGTCCTCCATTTCATCTCACAATCACCCTACCATTACACATTAGCGTAAGTGCGTATAACCCGAACGGGTAGTAAGACGCGGTGCTAATAATAATAATAATAATAATTATTATTATTATTATTATTATTTTGCTTAAGTGTTTAAAATCCTTACAGCCTACCGTTGTCCACAACCTCTCAATACCAAATAATAAACAATAAAAACAAATTAAGCTAGGTTTTTATTCACTCACAGTTAAGCACAATTGTTTACCAAACCAAGCATTAAAAAAAAATATCTTGCCATTCACCTGCATACATGTAAAGTCAATAGGTTGATGTGCTCCTAACCGTTTAATTTTAAGTTTTCTTCTAGTTTTTCTCAAGATAACAAAGTTTTTAATAAAGAAACTACTTTGGTTATTTTAATTAATCATTTTCATGCCTCAATCTTACTTCTTAGGTCTTAACTAATAGTGAAACACAAACATATAAATGAAAAAATAATCTATAGGCCACCTTTATCTTATAGCGTGCCCGCTCAGGCTGGCCACATTCGCTGGTGTACAGCTCGCACTGGAATAGTTAGGGGGATTGACCTTGAGAGACATTTCACACTAGGTATAATTTCTCTAAGAAGGCTTGTCCAAACTGGTTAGTAAAGTGCACCCGCATTAGTACAGAATAGGATGGGAAAACAGAAGTGTTTCATCACATGTGAATAAATAACCCAGCGCACCCAGACGAGATTCAAACCTCAACCTTCTTATAACTCACAATTAATTATTCATTGTGAGCCTAATGCTTTATACTACGGAACCACCGATGAAGGCGTCAACATATTGATTTGAAAGAGTTTATAAAGTGCCTTTTTTTCACTGCCTTTCTTTTCTAATGACAGGACCCATAAAAATTCTGATTCTAGCTATAATTTATAACGTTGTTTGGAAGAATATAATCAATCTTAATCATTTATAAAAAAAATATCTTTTTTCAAATACAACGTGTGTCATAAAGACCGGATTCAAAACTGTTACTTTTCATCTGTATTTCAGGAACTATCTGCAGAGCTAAAAGGTGCCCCTGGTAAGTTACATGCGCTGAAGGGGGATTTGAGCAAAGAGGAAGATATCCTGGCCGCATTTGACTGGATCAAGAAGAACCTGGGTAGGATTGACGTACTCGTCAATAACGCCGCAGTTCTTCATATAAGTATGCTGACAGGTGAGATATTAAATTGTTATTTTTGAAACTACGTTTAGCATCATACTTAATAACGGTTGAATCTAGTCCTAAGGGTAGTAGCTGGGAGTGTGTGCACCCGCATTAGCTCCCAGAGAGGATGTTAAACTCCAGTGCACTCGGAAGAGAGTTGAACTTCTATCTCGCCATCTGCAGCAATCCAGTCAAACACGAGGTAGGCTATATGCTTTAAACCAGTGGATTACTAAACCGTCGCTTGCGACCAACTGGTGAGTAGAGAGCCAATTTCTGGTGGGTGAGGGAAACTTTTTGAAGTGGAAAAATTTTATAATTATTTGTGAATAGAAAATAATGAAAAATGGAAAAGTGAATAATAAAAAAATAGGAAGAAATAAGGCACATACGGTTACAGATGAATTAAAAAAAAAGTAAAATTAAATAATAGAAAAGTTCCTCCACCCTCTCCCTCATGGTTATTAAAGATAGGTGGGTCGCGAAAGCTTGTAGATCTAAAATTTGGGATACAATTATAAGACATTTTAAGAGCAATGTTTTAAATAATGCGACCCCCGATGACTTTTTTATTCTTTTAAAATTCCAGTTTCATTGTTGTTGTGGGTGACCTGGTGGTCTAAGGGTAAGGTGTCGGACTTCTGTGCTTGGGGTCCGGGGTTCAATCCTCGGTCCCAGCACAGATTTATCTGATTACCAAACCCTTCCTTCCCCTCTGACAAGACATATTGCGAATGTGAGGAATGCCAGGCCTCCACCGTGGTTCGGATTCCACGTTAAACTGTAGGTCCTCCATTTCATCTCACAATCACCTTACCATTACACATGAGCGTAAGTGCGTATAACCCGAACGGGTAGTAAGACGCGGTGCTACTACTACTACTACTACTAATAATAATAATAATAATAATAATAATTCATTGTTGTTTATCTAATTATGTTTTTATAAACGTACAGAGGGAGAAACATCCCATTGGAAACAGATTTTTGACTTGAACGTCATAGGACTCAGCATTAGCACAAGAGAAGCCTTCAAGTTGATGAAGGAGAAAGGAGTGGACGATGGACACATAATACACATCAACAGGTAATCTCAGTGCCACAGTTTGTTGTAAATTGGTGGTTTTATTAACATATTTACCTATCCTATAGGTCGCAAACATGACACCACTGTGAATATTTAATTCAGAAAGCATTACCATCATTAGACTGGCTAAAGCTTCATTCATAAGTTGGCCAAAAATTGAGAGCATGATCTGCTTGATTGGTGCAGCAATCCACACGTTTCAGTGTCAGGTCCTACTTTCTAAAGAGGTCAATATCTCAACTTAATTACTAAAGAGTAACGTAAATACGTGTAAATTAGGGATTAATAAATGTAGAATGACTTACCATCGCATCAAGACATCCTCTTCAAGACATGTTTCACACGTTTCACCTTGTTTTTTTGATACATTCCTAAACATACTTACTTCGATATTTTTCTTATTTTGGTCGTGATGTTTGCCCAGAAATCCTGAATGGTTGGTGGTCTGTTTTTGTACACTCTCCCCTTAAAATGGTCCTGCAATAAGTAATCTGCTGTAATAGAGTTTGGTGACCTGGGGAATGGGAGGAGGCTCGGGTTTTTGGAGATAACACATTTCACCAATAAGCTGTTGATGAGCGTCATGTACTCATGGGAGGTATGGAATGCGGGACCATCCTGCTGGAAGTACTCCTGCGTAAGCTCGATGTTTTCTAGTTGTTACACGAATGCTATTAACATTTCCCTGGTCACATCAGTGTTCGTAATCCTCTCAAAGAAAATTGGTCCAATGAATCCCTCAGGGGAAAGTGCAGACCACACACGTCCACCTTTTGCGAATGAAGTGGTGTCTCGTGGGTCCCATGAGGGTTTTTTGATACCCAAATTTTAGTGTTTTGGGAATTCACATGTCCTGAGAGATGAGATCATGCTTAATCAGTATACCACATGATAGTCAATATTTTAGAGTGTCTTTCCACGAAGATGAAGAACCAATTGTAATAACATAGATGCTTGATGTGGTCTGGCTCCATCTAGGGTTGTTGAAAAAGTATCGATGCTTTACTAATATTGATATATTCCTTTCAATGCTAGTACTTTATGCTCGATACTTTTACTGATATTAGTACCCACATTCCGGTATCGGATCGGTATCAAAAGAAACAGCTTTTTTTTTTATCTTCGCTAATGCTGAGATTCAATATGTAGTAGTTCTCAATTTTTAGTAATTTTTGCATGAAAAACAAGAAGCAACTATAGCTCAACATAATTCATAGCTGTTCGTTCGTCCTTTTTATCAATACAGTCTGATGCATGACCAGGCGACGGGGTGAGTGGCGGCCAGTCTAGTACTACCCCTTCCTTCATGAAGAAGCAAAATAAACAATTAATACTAGACAAAAGAATCTTTTATAGAGCTCATTGAGCACACTCAACTCAAGAGTGCCTCAATAATTCGTTGCAGAAAAGTTTATTTGGATTTTGATACTGATATCTACTGTATTTGACACTTTTCTTTCAATACTAGTACGGTATCGATATTTTTCTTCCGATACTTTCAATTAGTACAGTATCGATACTTTTCTTTCGATACCACCTCCCGAGCCCCCAATCAACTAGTGTACGGCTGTCGTCACTCTGTACGGCCTTATTTTTGCCTGCTTAGAGACCTAGCCAATACCAGCCTTTAAGCCATAACGAATTAAAATGTGGGATTTCCCACTGAAACATTCGGTATGTTGATGATTTACTACTTAAACTTAAAACAGCTGGTTATCAATAGCTTTAATTTTCTAGGGGATGAACGGATCTTTTAATTAATGGTCGTGATGGATGTTTTATAATTACTGTGTTTTTAAGTGAAACCAATCAACACTGAAAGGAAAGAAAACAAAACACATACTTTATATTTAAAGAGTTATTCCAAATCATTTGATAACAGTATACGCAGCTGTCCGCATAAGAACTTACGTGTATAGAGTCTGTTGGTTTGTGCGCATGCGCACGGATATAGATAGGTTGGCTTTTTGACATTTGGTTCTTCCACACAGATTTGTATTTATAAACATGGCCAAAGCTGAGATATTTTAGACTATTGCTGAACGACCTACTCGGTTGGCGCTGATTTCATATTATTGGTTCAGAGCTCGTCATGTGACCACGTTTAAGTTCTACCCTTGTTTTTATATGAACGTGTGAATCCACAGTAACTCAAGACAGATTTCATCGATAGTTTTCTTCGTGCCACACCCGCTACACTGTGCAATATCGGGCTACTACAGGGGGGAGGATTCTTGGTTCAACTCTCGTCTGAGCTTGAGTGGACACGACTTTACCTTGGCGTTGTGTTCGTACTCTGCCCTTAGAAGATACTTAAAATACAGAAAACTTTATTTTCATAATTTTTTACCCCCAACTCCTCCCATCATCTACCCTATCTTAAGTAGTTTTTTTACTATTTGTAAATTTGATTATTTTACTCGTTTAAATATATTATTATTATTGAAACGAAAATTCACTTGTTATATGTATTGTAGTTAACTATTTTTACGCAAAATATGAAGTCGATGTTTCAATTATTTATACAAAACAATGAAAATCAATTATTAAAATGGTGTTAGTCAATGCATGAAAAATAAATTTTCAGAATGTCTTAATTTAAAAAAAAAAAATAGATTCTGTCTCACCATAAAAATTGATAAAAATACTTTATGTAAGAGGGATTCTGACACCCCTGCTCCCAACTTAAGAAAACGTAAGAAAGTATTGAAGCACCTGCCCCCCCCTCCCCCAACGCCCAAAAATCATACGTAATTTAAGGCTGGCCCCTTGGTGTTTGGGGATCCTCGTGATTTTTATAGCACCACGTCTTACTACCCGTTCGGGTTATACTCTTATGTACTAATTACGCTAGTTTTTTTTATGGGATATGTAGGTTATATTTAGAGGAAGTGTGCCCAAATTTGAGTAGAGGGAGAGTTGAAAACCATTTCGAAAAAAACCACCCTTAGTACACCCGACTGAGATTCGAATTTTGATTTTCCCGTCATCAACAGTATAGTTTACTGCGAGATCAGCGCCTTTGACCATACGACCACCAAGTGGGTAATATTCGTGTTATTTTGAAAAAGTATCAATGGACGTTAGAATTTAGTTATTCGGCGAGTTAGACGCGGGTACAAACGGAGAAGGGCCTCTAATTCATTAAATATACTTTTCTGCAACCGGCTCAACAAGGCGTTGTTGTTTTTTCGCCGAATGAACTTTTAATTTGGACTGTTACAATACGTTGTTTTCTTCTTACTGACCTATACCGGCTTCTAGTTTTGCATCCAACACCGGCCGGTAACTTCCCTTATCTGATAATTGGTTCCTATCTCGACCGAAGCAAGATTAAAAACAAGATGAGGTCTTAGTGTTGAGAAATATATTTTTCAAGAGTAACGTTTTGACAATGAGAAGCGGTATTTGTCTGATGGCCCCATATGTCTCGTTTAATCAATGCTACCAACCGACTTTGAGAATAACTTTTTATCATTTGTGTAGTGTGGCTGGCCACAGACTGGGGAACCGTCATGGAGTTGCCCCCTACTCGGCTTCCAAACATGCTGTGACCGTCCTGACAGAGGGTCTACGACGGGAGCTGGTGCAACTGGGGAGCAAGATCAGGGTCACGGTGAGGAACTGACAGATTGACCATTTTTTACACTGTTTTCAGTACGTAATAGGCGTATGCCCTTCAGTGTCATGGCATGGAGTTTTGCAAGGTTGAGCAGAGTTTGTTTATGTTGCGTTTTACTACCCGTTTGAGCTATACGTATATTTACTCATCGTCATCATCATCATTTTTCGGTGTTCCCACCTCTTCGGGTCTTCTTGAGGTCTTCCTCTTCCATTATTGTCCATCTTTCCAAACGTCTCACTCAGCCACTCGTCTCCAGTCCGTTCCTTAAACTCCCATATCCTTCTGGCCTTGGTCTATCCATCTTATCCGTGGTCTTCCAATAGGTC
Organism: Timema douglasi; assembly: GCA_901482245.1. Taxonomy (NCBI): domain Eukaryota; kingdom Metazoa; phylum Arthropoda; class Insecta; order Phasmatodea; family Timematidae; genus Timema; species Timema douglasi. The sequence continues at coordinate 16,648 of CABEEJ010003634.1, read as the reverse complement.
TCCTACCCTTCTCTTTGTTCTGTAAGGCTTTCTTAGGCATTCTGTCCTCCTTCATTCTCATCACATGCCCCAACTACAGTAACCTTTGTATCCTCAGTGTCTCTTCTTATGATATAACTTTTAAACTATCCCTAATTATTTCATTCCTTATCCTGTCTCTTCGTGTTACATTCTCAATGCCTCTCAGGAACCTCCTCATCACTGCTGCCTGCAATATACTTAAAACTCTCTTTGTCCATGTCCAGATTTTATAGCCGTATGTCAATATTGGATGATAATATGCCCTATATAACAAAGCTTTGTCCTCTTTTTTCTATATTCCATCGCCAGATTATATCCTTAACTACATAATAGATTTGTCCACTATTCTATATCCTTTGTCCTATTTCCTCCTGGTTCTTACCATTTGCAGTAATCTTACTTCCTAGTTAACAGAAATCTTCCACCTTTTCGAGTTACCGTCCATTGATTGTTACTCTCTTTGCTGGGTTTGTTTCTAGTCACCTTCATCATCTTGCTCTTTTATACATTCATGTCCAATACATATCGTTCCATCGCTCCTGCCCATTTAGCTATTTCTCTCTTCAAGTCCTCTTCCGACTCCTCCCAGGCATATTTACTAGTTACACTAATCTGTCGGGGATAGGGTGGATTAAATTTAAGAGTAATTGTACATGCAATCGCGTGGAGAAAGATAGTGGATTTTTTCTTAGGAAAAACAACCCTCTATACATGGGACTGGGAATTGAACCCCAATCTCCTCATTATCATCAATCTATTCGAACACGAGAGCTACACGTTAGACCACACAACCACCGATGCAGGTATCAGGAGAGTTAAATGATATCCATGTAATAGATCTAAATCAGGAAACTTCATTGAGAAAGGACATGATCTGGCACTAATGAAAGAGGCAAACATCTTTACGAAAAGCTATTTTTTCTTTCAAAATATAAAAATATCCACACACAGGAACAAAACTTGTTTATTTAAATCATTTCTGAAATATTTATCTGATGAATTACTTTATTTTCTAATGATTGCTTTTTTTTTAAGAGTATCAGCCCTGGTTGTGTAGATACAGATATGGTTAAAGCTATAACAGGACGCGTTCCGATCCCTGAAGGCGAGTTTCCACTCCTTCAAGCTGAAGACATTGCAAACGCTGTGACATATGTGTTGGGTACACCACCACATGTTCAGGTAAGAATTATTATTATTATTATTATTATTTAGCACCACGTCTTTACTACCCGTTCGGGTTATACGCTTTAAGTACTAACTACGCTATTGGATTAGGAATTGGGAAGGTTGAATTAGAGGAAGTGAACCCGAATTTGCGTGGAGGGAGAGTGTAAAACCATTTGGGGAAAAAAAAAAACAGTTCACCCAACCGAGACTCGAACCTCGATCTCCCCGTCCTCAGCAGTCGAGCTCAACACGAAAAGCGCGTTTGCCAACTACGCCACTGAGGCGGGTTTCAGGTAAGATATGCGAGATGAATTAGTTTTCAAAATTAATTTGAATACATAGGCCTATAAATCAAATGCTGTTTTCAAAGTACGATATTGATGTATCAGATATATATATATATATATAT
>CABEEJ010003633.1:64179-78755 GCA_901482245.1 Timema douglasi | reverse complement strand
CAAAACGGTGCAAAATAGGTGCAAAACAGTGGTACATTTAAATTTTAATTTTGATGGGGTGGGGGGGCCAACTTAAGTGATCTCACATTCTTATCTGTTCTGGTTTTCCAGTAAGGGGAAGGGTGGGGTTCAAATAACGGCCGAATATACTGTAGGCGATTTTTCTTAAAGAGTTCCCCCTTCAAATACGGGGAGATTTTCTCTTGAATTAATTTTGAATGATTTTAAATTTTAATAAAAAAACGCTATATTGTTAATTTTGTGTGCTGTTTCTTTGGAAATTTTTTCTAATTATAATATGTATTTGTGAGTGAAATTTAATACTAATAATTTAGCAATTGTTGATAAAGTTTTCTTTTTCTTTAAGTAAATTTTTATGTGAGTTTATAGTAAATATATTACGTTGGAAATACTTTACTCATTGTTTAAATTTCGAGAAAAATTCAGACCTTTCATTTATACAGTTGAATATTTTGAATTTACGGGAATTACAAATGATATGGATGCCATATTTTGAATTTCGCAGACATATACATTCTAAAGTACTTTGAGTGAACTTTATTCAAATTTAGTATAGCCGTTTATCAACAAGTATTTTGTTTTCTTGTTTATTTTTTCAGGTAAAGTAACAGTATTATTTAAATTTATCGTTTCAGATCATGATGAACTGAGATTAATATTCATATTTAAAAAAATATTGAAATCTTGGTCAAACTATTTGGACTCTGCATACAAGCATGCATACAGAAGTAGCCATCAGTGCCACTAGGTACATCTTTTACCTTGTATTTATTTACTCAAGCCACTATGCAATTATATACTTTTTTAAATTCATGTGTTTCATAAACTTGTAAGTGATGGTTATCCACAGGATCAGCCCTGATAGCTGAATCAAATTCAATCAAGTTGAAACTGACAACCTGCATCAGAGGATCAAACTTTGTATTCTTGGATTTGTGGACCAATGTTCTACACCTGAAAAATCCTGGTTCATATTGTATCGTGGGCCATCTTTCACTGGTTGTTGGTGTATAAATGGTGAAAGTATCAGTCACTCAAAATTGTCTATGGCGATTCGTAACTGACAGTACATTATGCTGCCATGCATTTCTTATTATTTATTCATGTTTATTACAAACTGACAATTTGTGATATACATAAATTAATAATACTGTTTGTGATACTAACATATTTAAAGGTCACTAACTGACTAAAAGGTAATTGCTGTACCTTAAATCCAGGAAGCTAGATATATTTATAAAAAGTACAATTTATGTGTGTTGTTAATTTAAACCACCACTATATGACTGTTATTAATATTTTATTATATTATTTTACGATAAATATAATTATGTACACATTTTTATTTGTTGGTATTCGAGGTTATTATTATGTATACCTTATGGAAGGAGCTCAACTATTTCTTAAAACTCTTTATAACCTAAACAGGCAGGACACATATACAATTGTATATAAAACCAAATCTTTTAGTTTGGATATATTTTAATTTACTAACGTTTAATTAGTAATTTCTTACATATAAAAGAGGAAGGTTCGTTTGATCTTCGTTTTTATTTCTCCTCCCACTTTTAACTCATTAAAGAAAACAAGAAAAATTATATTCTTATTAGAGACATAATTAGTTTACTGACTGACGAGTTTGTATCTGTGTTTCATACACTGTCACAAAAACCATCTTTAAATTAAATTTTAAAACTTACTTATTTGTTGGGTATGGACTTGATTATATTAATTAGAATGAATCATTTTATTAACATATAACTCTTGTTTTTATAGCTCATATGAAAACCCCTTTAAAATATGTGTAAACTTGTATGTTTTAAAATAATATTTTATAGGACTAATTTTTGTAATTTTTAAGCTCAAAACTCTTCTTCATATAATTTATTGTTTACTCACACAAGTCACACACACAATCATAGGTATATACTTTTTTCAAACGTTTTATAAAATAAATTTAATTCCCCAGATAATGGTTCTTTAAGGTTAAAACTATGTAACATTATTATTATTATTAGCACCGCGTCTTACTACCCGTTCGGATTATGCGCACTTACGCTAATGTGTAATGGTAGGGTGATTTTGAGATGNCACGTCTTACTACCCGTTCGGGTTATACGCACTTACGCTAATGTGTAATGGTAGGGTGATTGTGAGATGAAATGGAGGACCTACAGTTTAACGTGGAATCCGAACCACGGTGGAGGCCTGGCATTCCCCACATTCACAAGATGTCTTGTCAGAGGTGAAGGAAGGGTTTGGTAATCAAATAAATCTGTTCCGGGACCTAGGATTGAACCCCGGCCGCCAGCATAGAAGTCTGAGACCCTACCCCTAGACCACCAGGTCACCAACTATGTAACAGTAACTAGAAATTTCTTATAACCCTAAAAAGTGTATATTTTAAGTCTACAATGTAATTACACACAATATCTTATATCAAACAAGTGACTTAGTTATTCATCTTAATTTGTAGACACCCACATAGATGGGCATGTGATCAAAGGTTTCAATATCGTATTGTCTGATTTGCTGGTGACAATAAGGTTGGGGTTCGAATACTGTCCGGGGTGTGCTGGGAGTGTTTTATTCATAAATGGTTTTGATATCTTCCTCAAAAAAAATGTTGGTATATTTCACAAACATTTCTCATAGATAGCTCATTAGTTTAAATATACGAATATTACTGATAGGTGGTGCTCTTAAATATAAAAATGGGAAATGCATAGTGATTAATTATTATACAATTGATTGTTTAGTATTATTTTTATTTGATTATAATAATCTTAAATTGCAATATTATTTCAAACAACCATTAAATGGTTTTTAATGAATATGAGTTGTCTTAAATTTAAAAATACATTTATTTTATATAATTATTTAAATAGTCACCTAAAATTTCATAAATACTTAAATGTTTACAGAATTTTCAAATAGAAATGTTGGATTCTAAAGTACGTTTCAAATTATAAGTGGAATTTAAATTAAATGTCTAATCATTTATTGGATATATATTTTATGATTTTTTTTAGCAAGTTGCTTTGCTCCCCATTTGGACTATACGCTTATGTACAAATTTTTCTGATGGTTTTAGTGATGAGAAGGGTTATATTTATAGGAAGTGTTCACGCATTTTCGTGGGGGGAGAGTGAAAAACAATTTGGTAAAAACCACCTTCAGTACACCCGACTGAGGTTCGAAACTATCTCTCCGTCATCGACCTTCTAGTGTCCTGCGAGAGTAGCGCTTTATACCTCGCAGTTATCGAAGCGGGTTTTATGGTATAGAATGTTTCAAATGTACAAGGGTAGTTAAGCATAGTTTTAATATCAATACTAGTAGTATTATAAAGTATATTCGTACTAACCAATATGATCTGGTAGGTGCCAGTGCCTCATTTTATAGATCAAAGTATGGTTATGGCCTTGATTATTTTATCTTAGTTTTCGATGATGATATAATGTATCGAAACTAGGTCGATTCAATTAACAGACAAAACATTTGAGACTTTAAACGAGAAAGGAACCCAATTACCGGATAAGAAATGAATACACATTTGCTAAATATTTATTTATTTCAATTCATTAAAATTATATTTTATAATTAGATTTACACCCTCGCTTGTCAACATAATTCGTAACAAACTTATTATTCCGGAAGAAATTTGCTCGTTGTATTTATTTTTATGTTAAATTTTGTAAACTCTCATTACTGTCCATTTTATTTTTATTTCTTAATAAAGTATTTTGGTCAAAGCTATTTTTTATAATGTTGTATTTATAATATTATATTATCTCATCATATTTAAACAAAATATTCATAATTTTATTGACTGCTTCATGAGAATCAATTTATATTGCAAAACAAGATAAACATTTTGTATCCCCGCGTCCTACTACCTATTTAAGTTATACACAAAGTTATAACTGTTTTACGAATACTCATATAGCATTATTATACTATAATAAAGCCACATGGCTGACTCACTCACTAACATTAATGTTTGCCCCCTTTTAGATGAGCTAGAAACTTGAAATTTGGCAAATTTATAGCTTCTAGCCTGTAACCAACGATAAAATTCCAACAAGTTGAAAAAATTAATTTCTAACCCCCGAAAAAAAATAATGGCGGAGCAACTTTAAAGTCGATGTGGACCTTTCTTTGGAGGTCTCTTTTGGCTAAACAGTAAGACCAATCATAAAACAACTCTGGAATTATATTAGTTTACATCAACTTGCAAAGAAAACTCACTGGGGGTTTGAGGGTAGAGCCCCCACGAGCAAAGCGAGTTTCTTAGAAAATTACTACAAATAGTTTTAGTTTTGATAAGTAAACACTTGACCACCCACCCCTTCCCACTCACACCCACTTGTATTATGGCTTCACCCATGAACGTATGACTACAAGAGAAAGGACTACACCAAGAGGTTTTTATTTATAGCTACCCCCTCAAAATATTATTAATCAAGTATGCCTGTGTTACTCTTAAATAAATAGACTAGTAGTTTATTGATTTATTATAAAGTTGATAAAACCTACACATAATTTCAATTAGGTTTAAAAAACATTTTAAATCGCTTCAAGAGGGGTTTAATTTCCCAAAATTATTTGACATATCTTGTTGGAAAGAACTCTCTACCACAGTAAGGCGCCGTCCTTAAATTACGTAATAAGTATTTTTGACCCCTTCATTTCCCCCACAAAATGGATCATTAGATTTTAGAGGAACACCTCCCCCTTTCTATTTTTAATAGTTTTTAATTATTTACGATTTGGTAAATTAAATTATCGTAATCATTTAGTCATGGTTATGTTTTTCACTTTTATTATTATTAAAATGAAATGTCACTTGTAATGAGTATTGTAGATATCTTTGTGCAAAATAAAAGGTCTATGTTTCGATTATTTCCATAAAACAGTGAAAAATAGTGATTAAAGTTGGGTTAATCAATGAATGAAAATGACAGAAAATGACACATTTCAATTTTTTTAAATTTAGATTTTGGCTCAGTATAAACATTGATAAAAAAAACCTCACGTAAGATGTATTCTGACCTGTCCTCCCTTCCACCTCCAAAACCCTTTCATAATTTAAGGATGACCCTTAAAGACCACCACACCTGCCAACTATATGTTTATATGCTTATCTGACAAAAAAAAAAGTAGCGCTGAAATGTTCACCATTGTATTAGAATAAATAATATATTGTTTGGTTCGTAGAAGGACAAATATATGGTATCTTTCCCTAATTTCTGAAAAGCAGCCCAGAGATGTCAAATTCAACAAGCCAAGGTGTGATAATGTGTACAGCTCTGGGTGTTAGAGTTGAGATAAACGGACCAACGAAGGGCAAGATATATGAGCTAGGTTTAGCGACTGTGGTGAGGTCTATTGATTTGATGTGGTTTGCTTGAAGCTGTACACAGCCCATTGGCCCAGCCGAGCTCTGCGCTACACTAACCCACCTACAACCCGTTACAGAGCACCTTACCACGGTGTTAAGAACAATGTAACAGCATACACAAGACTCTCTTTTGTTGGGGCTTTCTCACTATCTCTTTGTAACGATCTCACACTAAAACGCTCTCCTTCACTCACTCTCTCAAACTCACTCTTTATATATCACATCCGATCTTACTACCTCTCTCTTACAAACACATTTTATGTATATATACAAACACACACAAATAAACGTAGCTAAGCATAGGGTTATTTTTGTCTCAGTTATATTTATATATTTAATAAATAACGTTACAAAACATATTATTAATTAACTACATTTCTTAATCACGTATTTAAAACAAAGCAATGAACTATTTCGCTATCGGAAACCGAATAATTAAAACAATGCACATATATTTTGTACAATTAATTAAAAATCAGCTTTTAGAGATTTAAGTAGCAAACACTTTATTTTATACACCGCTTCATTTTACTACCTGTCCGGGATATATGCGTACTGATACTACTTTTGTTTGCTTATTGGCAACGTGTTTCAGTGCCCGTTTGGGTTTATAGGGATTATGAAGGTTGAATTTAGAGGCAGTGTACCAACAGTTGCGTGAAGAGATAGTAAAAAGCCATGTAGTAAAAAACCCTTTCAGTACAGCCATACGGGATTCGATCATCAGGAGCTCAGTCCATTTTCAAAGGTGACGCCTTGGACCATTCAACCACTGAAGCTGGTACTGAGAGTAGGGATACAAAAAGAGAAAATTTAAAGGAAATATACTTATACTTGCGTGAAAGGAAAGCTGGAAACTACTTGGGAAAATACATTTCCAGTACACTCGGCTGAAATTTGTACCTTGACTTTAGTGTTACCGGCAAACTAGATTAGATGAGGTAAACGCCTTAGCCTCATACCAGCTAATGTGGTTTTATGAGAACTAAACATGTTTGTCTACCAGATCAAATTAAATGAAACAAACAAAATGACTTTAATTACATAAAACACGTGAATCCATAAGTTTCTTCCGAGTTAATTAAATTTCCATGAAGCGTTCAAGTGAGACTCGAGGTTATTTTTACTACAACAATCTCTGCGTGGCCGCAACGCTTCTGACTAGTTGAAATTAGCTGACACACTACACTGAAACATATTTCACGGTATAAGACGTCGACTATGAAGGCAATGTGTTGGCTGCTAAGTCAATGAAAGAATCACTTAGTAATTGAAAAGATACTTTAAAAAAATATATCCCGAATATGTTGGCGCGATGGATAATATGTTAATCTTGTCTTGTATGGTTTGCTTTCTACGAAGATACCAGGTTAAGAAACCTAGCTGGGTATACTAAGGGGGCTATGCCTTAATTAGTTTAACACTCTCTCACAGCGAAAATTCTGATACATTTCTTCTTAAATTCTACCTTATTAAACCCAACCCGCTAATTGTAAACATGTGGATATCTCAAACGGGTAGTAAAACGTGGGGCTTAAAAAAAAATACCAACCATCTGTGATATTTGAATATTTACACTGATAGAAAGGGTTTCAGAAGGTAACATCTTAAATGCGCCTGCATTTTAATGTAGGAATATTGAAATACAATAAAAATAAAAACACCCTTGGAACAGCTAACTGGGATTAAAATCTTGACCTCTCCATCACTGGAAAATCAGATAGATGAGCCTGACGTTCATTCCGCCTGCACAACGATGTAAATTGTACACAGTTTCTTCCATGATAAGTATCTTGTGTAATTGTATTGTATCGTCCATGATAAGTGGCTTGTATGGCTATATTGTAACTTATATGATAAGTGGCTTGTATGGTTATATTGTAACTTCTATGATAAGTGGCTTGTATTGCTATATTGTAACTTCTATGATAAGTGGCTTGTATTGCTATATTGTAACTTATATGATAAGTAGCTTGTGTATTATATTGTAAATTCTCTGATAAGTAGCTGGTGTAGTAATATTACAACTTCTCTGATAAGTAGCTTCTCGCAAAATATAAAATGACTGCAACATGAATGTTTCTCCAAGTTAACGAAGAGCTATGACGTCCCTATTCAAAAATCAATGTTTTGGCTGTTATTTTAAACTAAACTTTAGGTAAACAAAATGTGACCGTATATTTGCATTATTCATTTGAAAAATAAACTAACACGAGAAATCCCCAGCGCCTCGTAAATTATCTCACATCATTTTTCCAAACACGTAACCAAATCCGAGAACTTTCGTGAAATATTTGTCATGTTCGAGTTCACGAGGAGTAATAAAAATTGTTAAGAACCTGACAAAAGGATTAGCATCGCTATTTCGAGAGGCCGTAGATTACATCACAAAGTGTTATTAATTTAAAATATGGCGTTTTACACATCTAGGAAGTCTTAATTAAACAGATTTTTACCTGGCAACTTTGCTTGGTTGTAAATTAATACGCTGCGTGCAGTGGGTAATGTCGGAACACGGTCTGGCGCAGGTGGTGTGTTTCCATCATTTTCTGCGCTCCTGGGAACTACTTCGCCTCAGATTAAAAACCCCCTAAAAGTACACTCTGGTAGAAAAGTATCTAAACTGCGCCACACTTGGAAAAACAATATTCAAGCATATGGCTTACTAACGGATAAAAATACCGTGGTTTAACTTGGTTAGATTACTTAAAAATGCATACAGATAGCAGACTTTGTTTAGTGTTTGTTCCTTGGTTAGATTTATTACTGAGATTATAAATATTCATAGTATTTTTTATTCAGAGTCTACTATTTAGATTCCAACTGAACTCATACAAAGAATATGCGTAACCAATGGCTCATTGGTTAAATTTCTTCTAAGATCACACAAGTAACATGTTTTAGCAAGAGTTCCTGGTTATAATCCTTCTGAGATCATAATAGTTAAAGTTTTTCATCAAGTGTTACCTGATTAAATTATTTCTGAACTCATGTAGAAAGCACGTTTTATTGAGTTCTTATGAGGATTATATCCCTAACTAATTTAATTAACATATTTTATCAAGTATTTCCTGGTTAGAATATTTGTGAGCTCATACAGATAACAGATTTTATCAAGATTTACCTGCTTAGATTCCTTCTAAGCTTATTTGTAGCACGTTCCATCAAGTGTTCCCTGGCTAGATTATTTACGAATTCATGCAGATAGTATGGTTTATCCATTGTTTTTATATATTGCTTGGAAAACAAAAACACTTCTCACTTAAATATTGAAAATCATACGTTAATTATGTCCATTCTGACGACAACGTTATTGATGCAAGAAGTGTTGAAAGACATACCATTTTATAAACACCATGCGAATATCATATCATTGGACAGAGTTAAAGATTATAAAAATTTAGGCACAGTCTTAACTAGCAATAACGACATAGACAGTGGCGGCTCGTGTATAGGAACTGCGGAACTGCAGCACCCCCTATTTCCACTTGATATTATCGATAACATAAAATATAATGAGTCCTTTTTTCTTTAATTCTTTATTTATTTTTGTAGTACAATATATATTCCTTAAACTTAATGTCAGTACTTCAGTAGCCATCCCCAGTTTATGATAAAGATATAAAAATCAGTGTATGGAACTGTGCGCTTAACAGTGCCAGCCACGTGGTATTTGACTGTTGTGCGCATTCGCACATAGGCGGGAGTGAGGAGGAAAGCGGAACTTCCAGAGAGCACTGTTGCTCTCGCAGTGTTGGCTCTGACGTGATGGGGGAAGGATTTTTTTTTTTTACTCAGCGTGTGTTGTGCTTATAAACCGTGTACCATATTCTTGAATGTNAGTGTAGAACTAGATTATTATTCTGCTTCCAGCTATTCTATTTGGCTAATTTTTTTCGGTTCTTTTATTTAACAGAAAGACTAAATGCGCATGCAGTACTTTCAATGGAGAAAAATTTCCTCAATTGTCATCCAAAGATCAAGGAGAAAATTATTGAACATTTTACGCAAATTAAAACAAGAAAAATGGATTTCATTTTTAAATGAATAGATCAAGCTTGAACTGTAACCATTTAAGTTAAAGTAAGTAAAAAAAGTTTGGTTTTTTAGGTAAGATTTTATAAAGTTCCTGAATAAATTTTCTTTTTACACATGTTTTTTTTCCCTTTTACACAATTTTAAAACAAAGGCTAAGAAAATTTCTGGAGCAGCACCCCCACTAATTTTAGCTACGAGCCGCCACTGGACATCGATTAGAAATTAGGAAAGTAATATTCAAGTAATGCATACCATTACATGGTCAATAAGTTGTTGACATTTCGCCTGCTTTGAAGAAAGATAAAACTCAGAATGTTCAAAACAATAATTTTACCGGTTGTTCTCTATGGGTGGGAGACATGGTATCTTACCTTACATGATGAAAACCAATTTAGGATGTACAAAAACACGGTGCTTAGGAAGATATTTGATCCTAAAAGGGATGAAAACACTGGGTAAGAAGGAGGTTATCTAATGATGAGTTTTATATACCCTGCACTCATCACAAGATATTGTTAGTCATGTATCTATTATTAGTATTATTATTATTTGGCACCGCGTCTTACTATACGTTCGGGTTATACGCTTTAAGTAATAATTACGCTAATGGTTTAGGAATTGTGAAGGTTGAATTAGAGGAAATGAACCCGTATTTGCGTGGAGGGAGAGTGGAAAACCACTTAGAAAAAACCACCCCAGTTCACCCGACCGATATTCGAACCTCAATCTACCCGTCCTCAGCAGTCGAGCTTAACACGACTAGCGCGTTAGCCAACTACGCCACCGAGGCGGGTTAAGTATCGTTGATTACTGTGGGCAGGACATACAGCGCGATTGGGAGATTTGAGAACCTTGTTAAGTGAGTTTACTGGTAAACTCAATGGGAAAAGACCATTGGGGAGACCTAGACACAGATGGGAGGATAGCATTAGAATGGACCTAAAAGAGTTGCACTACCATCTAACATCCGCCCAGACCATCTGCATACGAACGAGGTCAATATGAGGAAGGTAAAATGTTTAGTAAATGTGCCCGAATTCAAGTGAATGGAGGGTAATAAACAATTAAAGAAAAAACAGCCTTGCTTTCAGAGCTGGATGGTATTGAAACCCCGACCTCTTAGTGATCGTAAAGCAATTATTTTTCAAGAGTTATGCCCTAAGACATTCGACCCCCGATACGGATAACCTCGGAATAGCTTCACGTTGAGTTGAAGTTGTGTGTTTAAGGCGAGAGAGCTACGGGTAAGCTCTGAAGAGAAATAGGAGTGTGTGATGGGCTAAGATGGCGTCACATCTTGTCTTGGGCGACAGAGGGGGTGTTTAGGGTATGAGAATAGAGCAAGTCACATTCCACGGAGAAGACAAAGTCTAGAATTTATGAAGTAAGAAGAAGAAAGAGATTGAAGAAGATACTCGGGTCAAACTTGAACTCTTTTTAACTTTCTACATTCGAAATATATACACACACCATTCATTCCCCCTCAAAACATGATCTTAAAAATACCTCTAGGGTAGTTTAAGAAGTTGTATCACACATTTTTAGATTAATAAATATAATTAAAACATGGAGTAGCTATATTAAGGGTTGAAATTTTAAACCTAATGTGGGAATTCTGCTGTTAAAATTCTACTTTAATTTTAAACTGATCCTCTTGGCCTTCAGCTAAAATATTATTTTGTAATCTCACCCTCCCAAATATTTATTTAATAATGTTTGATCAACTTTTATTTGAAACACGTCTTACTACTAGACATATATATTTGTACTCAGCTACACTAATGAGGTAAAGAAGAGCGAGTTGAAGTTTTGGGAAGCTGTACCCGACTTTAAGAGGTGGTGGGTATGGAGAAACACTTTAGGGGGGAAAAAACTCGGTACACCTGGCGGGGATCTGAACCCATACCTCTCCATTATTTAAAAATAGAAAAGACAAGCCTGAAATTTAGTTTGCCTATCCAAAAAACTACATGTTTTTAATTGAAGAACAGCTATAAGCTTTCTTTTTTTATATAAAACATGTCAAACTATGTGTACAGTAAATAAAGAGTTTTTTCCTTCGTTCCCATTTTTTTCATTATGTGGGTTTAATATAAATCAAACTTGTGCTGAGTGTAAAATAATTACGACGACCTGAAAGGCGGGCGAGTCTCTTTATGTTGAGCCCAAAGCAATGAATTATTACCACCGGCGGTGGGGAAAAATGGAGGATTTGCGAACCAAGCGGACGTAATCCTCTATTCTACTAATTCCATCCTCAGAAGAGGAGGGAAACGCTTAAGAAAACAATCATCCCTTACTCATGCTACACGAATCAGACAGGGGGAAAAAAATCCTCAACTTTTTTGGAAAATTAAATACAATTATTTTCACCTCAGCTTAATGAATGGTTTTATCTTTTAAGAACAATGAAATTAAGCATGTACCCCAAGCGGGTAATAAGACGCGGAGCTAAAAACAACAATGAAATGGTTTTATTAATTAGTTATTGACTTAACAGATTAAAATTGCTAAGTATTTTCTATATAAAATATTTTCCTAAGTGATTACATGATCTCCCCGCTTTAGTTGCCAAATAGGCTAAGGCATCACTATATTAGTGGTGTTAGACTAGCCTGCTAAAGATGTGTAGATCGGGCTTAGAATCCTTGTTGAGTCTACTGAGGATGGTTTTTTTCTAAATGGTTTCCCAATCTACTTCCATGCACACCTATAAAATTCTTCTTTCCTCATCACTACCTCATTGGAGTAACTCATTTGTGGGTATAACGTGAACAGATAGTAGGATGCGGTGATAAAAAAAAGTATTATTTTAATATGATGTCTCAAATTATGCTCTACTCATTCTTAAATTTCAACCGTTGAATGTTAATTGAAAATTTTAGACATATGTATATAAATTAAAACAAATACTTTCTAAAATAGTAATCTTTAGTTTTATCAACTATTTAATATTGTGATAAGATTATTCAAAGTAATAAGACAATAAGATAAATATTGCTTAAATTTTCATCAATTGACCTACATTTCTTTATGATTGCTTGACTGCTCAAATTTATAATATATATATATATATATATATATATTTTATTTCATCATTTGGCTCACATTGTTATAGATTTCTCAAAGTAATAATTCAATTAATTTAATTAAATTTCTCTTGAGTTTTCATCATATGTTTCACATCGCTCTAAAATTACTCAAAGTAAATATACAATTAATTTAACTTCACTTGATTATTCATCATCTGTTTCGCAACGCCTTAAGATTGCTCAAAGTAATAATACTGATAGTGAAGTTTGGCTTAAAAGTCCCTTAAAGACCCTTTTCCTTAACGCAATCTGCCTGCCAAGTTAAAACAACCAATGTAAGTGACTCATGACGCACGTAATGTTTGTTCTCTTTCTAACTCTCTCATTCGCAGAAACTACGTGGAAGGTTTTGATAGGTTTCTCCTGGTATTACACATTAGCGTCAAGTAATACAGAAACAATAAACCACTTTAATTATCAAGTTGGAGTTGCGAAATTACAGTTTGAATCCTTTGGTTTACAGGACTGGCTAAATAATGTATAAACCGTATTGGTGGGCAGGTGTATTAAATGTAGGGCTCATTTACTCTAGTTTGCTTACTACTGAGAGGCTATGGTCCGAGTTCTGGAAGGGTGTACCCTTGGGTGGTTTTTCTTAAATGGCTTCCCATTTTCCACTCACGCCAGTTTGTTTACATTTCTCTAAATTATGGCTTCCTCATCTTTACCCCATTACTATAATTAAAATTCGCATAGCCCAGAAAAGGGGAGAGTGTCAGGGATAGGCTTTATAAATTTCTAGATCAATATTTATAAGTAGACAAAGTTGTCAGTCACGTATTGTTTGGTTTTCTGATGATAGAGAGCTCAGGGTTCTTATCCCAATTGTACTAAGGTTGTATTTCCATGTATATTTCCCCCTTCTCCTTCACTGAAAATATGGGTACATTATATCTAAGTCTCACCTTATAAGTCATACATAAATTATATATATGCGGATAGATTGGTAGTAAGACACGCCATCAGATATTTCGTTCCATACCCACCGCCCATTGATGCAGGTGTATATAGGGGGCTAAACCATTCAAATACTTTCAAATTTACAAATAAATCAATTATTTGAATGTGAGATTTTAATAACTAAATGTATGGCTGGCAAGGATATTATATACAACTAGCTGAATGCCCGTTATTCGCACGGGATATTGTGTTATTATTTATTTTCGGATTAAAATGAGTAATTTTTGTTTGAAGCTTAATGGCATGGTTCTTAGCGCTACCCGAGAAACGGTGCAAAGATATCGTTTCTCGTGGAGAGTTTTATTTCCAGCAGGCCCCTTTGCCTACTGCCTAGGGCGTTATCAGCTGAGAGTGGCTGGACAGGTCTACCCCCCTCCGAACACTCCCCACCAACCACATACTGCCCCGGGCCGGGCCCTCTCACTCACACAGACAATACAAACACCACAAAATTCAGCAAAATACTACCGTCTCTTGAAGTAGCATATTAAAACGAAATTACATAATTTAATTAACTGTCTTTATTCATTTTTTCCGCCCCTTAGAAGCATCTACGGGTTTAAAAATAATTGCTATATTTTTTCTGAGGCATTATTAGACAAGCTTATGATAGAGTTACCCTCTAAACGCTTAAAAAGAGTTTATAAAGCAATATTGCTGATTAATGTAGTTACCTTTATTTCACCCCCTTAATCACAAAACATCGGAATGAAAAATCTTTAATTTTCCCAATTAGATTATAAGAAACACCTGTGTCAAATTTCAGCCCTCTAGCTTCTTGGAAAGTGTGAGAATTAGTTATGAGTGAATAAGTTAGTCAGTCAGTCAGTCAGGGCTTTCGCTTTTGTATATATATACTCGAATTGCTCGTTGGGGGCTTCGCCCCCAAACTCCTTGTGACTTTCCTTTGCAAGTGGATCTAAACTAATGTAATTCCAGAATCGTTTTTTGATAGGTCTTACCGCTTAGTCACAAGGGACCTCCAAAGAAAGGTCCGCACCAACTTTAAAGTTGTTCCAAAACTTTTATTTTTTTTCGGAGGTTAATTTTTTTTTTTTTTT
>CABEEJ010003633.1:25784-61150 GCA_901482245.1 Timema douglasi | reverse complement strand
GGGGGGGGGGGTTGATCAAAAGTGTAAAAATAAACAAAGGAACTATTCCAGTCATTATTTAGATGAACTTGAACTAGTGAAGTTAATTTTATTTTAATGAGAATTTGAACACGTTCATGTTTGGGATTATGAGCCAATTTACTATTTTGTGAAACTTTACTAGAATATTTCTTTTCATCTTTATTCTGTAATATTTTGTTTGTTTTTATAACATGTAACAGGGTTATTTGGTGTTATTTTTGAATATGTCACCCACCTAATTGGTAAATTTGTTAAAAAAACTTTATACAATAATAGGTTTTAAAACAAAATAATTTTACTTTTTAAAATCTTATTCTGGTTCTTCCTTCACCTGAGAGGTCAAATGCAATATTTAAATAAACTAATTTTGAAATGCTTGGCACTTAGGATGTAAGATAAAGCAATTATGTAGACTTATAAGTGTAAGTCAACATAACCTGATATTTTAATAAATAATGATTGCCACCCTCCCATCGAATAGATCCCGGGTGCCAGTTTGAATCAAACCTTGACATCTATTATATCTTATGGTTAGCCAATACATCTACAGTCGTGCTTTGTATTTGTTGTTTAAAACAGCGACCTCTACATCTACATTTTCACTAAAATAAATATAGCATGATAAAATATGGGCTTTTTACATGTAATCATTTTTCAGCTGCTTAAAGAATTAAAACATTATAAACCTATATGAGAAAATAGAAATGGATATGATAACAAAAAAGAAAACATACTGAAAATAATATTTTTCTTACATTTTCAAAAGTAATTTACCTCTAACAGTTCCTGAAATAATGCACATCACAATGTTTTAGAAATATCATATCTATAGCCGTTTAGAAAATAAATGTATTAAAGTTTCATAAATAATGTATCTCTGACAGTTTTAAAATAACGCATCTCTTAAAGTTTCCAAAATAACATATATTTGATAGTTGCATAAAGAGCAAATCTTTCACAAATTCTAAGAAACATCTATCTCACAGTTTATGAAAGAACAAATCTCTCCAAATCCGGAATAACATACAATTTCTCAAATAACAGATCTCTCACAAATTCCAAGAATTAACGCATATCTCACAGATCCGAAGTAAAGTATCTCTCACATCTACTTAAATAAAGGATTATATCATGATCATATCTAAAAAAATAGATCAGATACAAATCTCTTGGAATAAATGGTAAAAAGGCGGGATAATTAAAATCATGTACAACGGGAATAACAATAATACCGTATATTTTTGGGTGAAGTTAAGGCAAGTTCCTTTTCTTATACTTAACCAAATTTATATAATACACCGACATACAGTATTATTTAAAAAACTTATTTATAGCATCATATATCTAGAGAAAAAGATGCTTACATAATAGAAAACGTTTACGCGCATATACTGTGGAAGAAACCATTTTCTACGAGTATTGGCTTAGACTGTAAATACTCTACAAAACTATTAATTCAAAATAGCTAAGTTGGTGGTAATATATCTAAAAATACACTTGGCTATAAAGTTTTGCAAACCTAGAAATGCTGTGAAACTTTTGTAATAAGCATTTTCCAATAACCTTAGGAGAATCATGTGTGCTAATAGCCGACCTACCTTTGAATTCAAATATATATTTAAATCACCACTAGAATTTTTTTAACAACTATATAGAAGGACCCAATATGAAGGAGCCCGTAAAAATTTCGAGCACTCAATGTTGCATAAAATGAATAATTACCATACCAATTGTGCATGCATGCATACATACATGCCTAATCATGTCATCCCCCCATGTGGTAGGCAAGAAACTGTGCATATATCTAAAAAAAAAAAGCAACAACTATGTACATAATCCATTCTCACAAACTTTTTTCCACACTTCTTTATCCTTGCATACTCCTTTCACTTCAACAACATCCATGCACCAAGTCATACATGTTCTTTAATTCTTAGAACTGTGAATGTTTCTCTTTTTCACACATTCGTTTACAATATTTAGCTACGACACGTCTTACATGACCTACCCCTTCCTTTTGATCCACTCAATCTACCTTCATATATTTGCTTCGTCACTCAATTCACACTCATCCTCTCAACGCCTCTTCACTCAATCCACACTCATCCTCTCAACAAGTCCAAACCAACGTAAGACACTTCCATTTATCCTGACTCTGTCTATACGAATTTTTCTACATCCATTTCTTAGATATCTCATTCCTACATTCAACTTGCATTTGTGTTTCTCCCGACAAACCCACACTTTACTTCTATTAAAAAAAATTGGCGTTTACACACTGTTATATAATTCCACTTTGCCTCTTTCGATACTACTTCGATCTTTGTAATAGTCCACATACATCCAACTAATCTCCGAGTTGCATTCACCTATCTGTCGATGTCACCATCTATCCTTCCATTTTTACAGAACATTCAGCCCAGATACACAAAATCATTAACTTGCTCTAACATTTTTCTATTTATATTAAGTTGGCAGTCATTTCCTGACCTGTCCTTATTCAAACCCATTACTTTAGTTTTAGAGGCAGTTATACGAAGATCCATTATGCCTGTCATTACACTCAAGCAATTTATTGAACTCTGAAAGTTTAAAAAAATATTCAATACATCATATACTATATTAGTATATTTATTTTATGAGAAACACATACCAGGAGTCACGCAGACTGAGCTCATTTAGTCTGGGTTGCACTTTTTGAGGAAGCCTCAATTAAAATCCCTGCTGGGTACTTTTAGATGGTTTTATCATAGATTGTTTTAAATTCTTTCCCCACACGGATTCCTTTTAATTATTCCTTAACCCTTCCTTCACCTCTGACAAGACATCTTGTGAATGTGAGGAATGCCAGGTCTCCGCCGTGGTTAGGATTCCACGTTAAACTGTAGGTCCTCCATTTTCATCTCACAATCACCCTACCATTACACTTTAGCGTAAGTGCGTATAACCTGAACGGGTAGTAAGACGCGGTGCTAATAATAATAATTATTATTATTATTCCTTCCTAGTCCTTAATCCATCATTATAAATCAATGCGGATATAACAGAGGGATAGTAAGACGCAATGCAAAAGAATAAATATAAATCAAATAAAAACACAATTTTGTTTTGTTTGTTTCAATTCTTACTATCCATCTTGTATTTACGTATTTATTTATACTAATCGAGTATTAATGATAAGTGATTAGTGATGATGAGGAAGTAGAAAATGTAGCCGGATTTGCGTGAAAAGAGAGTGAAAAGTAATTTTGTGAATAAAACACCTTCAACACACCCAACCGGGACTCGAAAGCTGACCTCCTCGTCCCTAACAAATCAGACTAGACGAGGTTGACATTTATTCCGCGTGATCACCTGTGAGGGTAAACCAACCACATAATATTCTAAAACGTCAGCTCCTAAGTTCATGAACACTAAGTGCAACACATAGATGTGTATGATATTGCTTGGTTTTCTATCTCACGGCGAGCCAGGTATGCTAGAAGTGTGCTCAAGACGTTGCCTACTTGACGGGAAATATCACGCTGCGGTATTTAATATACGAATGTAATTTCCGAAGTATAGAAACCACCAAAACTATATTTAATTACTAATTTAAGCTTACGTTGTTGAATGACACCTGGACACGATAATTGAACCAAGGGTCCCTGGCTTCACACGCCAATGCTCTCTCTACCACTCAGCTATCCAGGACTCGTCCCATGCTCTGGAACATTCTTTACTCACACTTTAAGGCAGAGTATGTTATGGACGTGGGAAATTCATCGGCTACTATGAGCTATCATTGATTCCAAGGTCACTCTAGACCCGGAAGGGCTGTTTTGCTGCCAAGTGTACAATATTAGATAGTAATTAAAGTGAATTCCAATTAATGTCAACAAACAATGTGTAAATCATTGTAATTATGGGTCTCTGATTCTATTCCCGTGTACAGATGTAATTTGTCAACTAATATAAATTGATTGAAATGTTGTTTCCTTCATAGGGACAGTCCCGATATTACAATGCTTTACACCTTGTATTTTGATATCCAATCCTTAATTGTCTTAACATTTCCTGTTGAAGCCCCATTAAAAGTGGAATATAATTGTTTAAATAGCCTAAATACATGTTTTTACAATAATTTCCTTTAATATCTGAACTGCGACATTTTTCGTTAAACTTCGTTGAAAATTAACTTAGTTTACCATTTCTTGGTTTTAAAACTTTACATTTAATATTATATTCAAAAGGCACATGTTTATGATCGCTATAGACTCCAATGGAAGTGAATATTTTGATTCGACGAAGAGCTTCTTTTATAACGTGGGGATTTTACTCGTCTGCAACGTGTCTCACTCAGCGCTTTGCTAGAAGGTCTCCGGTTCTAGTTTGCTTTCTCTTAGCGTTGTACTCTGCTTTAAAGAAGGAAATATTTTGAAGAGGGTGAGGTTCGTGTATATTCGCCGGGAGTGATGATAGTAAATGACAAAGAGGAAACCTTCCTTTTTCCCACCCCTCATCTGTCATTTGCACTCCAAATTCTCGAGTGAGACTAATGAGCTGTGACCAATGCACCAAACTACCGTTTGTTTGTATGTACGATATTTAAATAAACATGTAAACTACATACATACATACATACATACATACATAAATACATATATACATCAATCCATCCATACATACATGCATACCTATGTAAATACATACATATATACATACATATATATACATAAATATATATATATACATACATATATAAATAAATACATATATGCATCCATCCATACATACATATATACATACATGGATACATACATACATACATACATACATACATACATACATACATACATACATCCATACATACATACATATATATATAATCACGAAGCTCCCTTACGTTGCAGGCAAGAGTCTGTGTATATAGCTAAAAAAAACTTCGTACTTTATCCTTCCACACTAAAATTTTCAACACTTCCCGAATTTTTAATACTCCCTTCCCTTCAACAACATCAATACACTGAGTCATACGTCATGGATGCTCTTTAACTCTTAAAACTCTTAATGTTCCTCTTTTTCAAACATTCATTGACAACGTTTAGCCACATATTACATGACCTACCTCTTGTTTTAGATCCACACACTTTACCTTCATATATTTTCTTCATCACTCGATCCACACTCATCCTCTCAACATGCCCGAATTAACGTAACATGCTGCTTTCATATGTAAACTATGACTTATAATATATAAGATAATAATAATAATTATTATTATTATTATTATTATTAGCACCGCGTCTTACTAACCGTTCGGGTTATACGCACTTACGCTAATGTGTAATGGTAGGGTGATTGTGAGAGTAAATGAAGGACCTACAGTTTAACGTGGATTCCGAACCACGGAGAAGGCCTGGCCTTCCTCACATTCACAAAATGTCTTGTCAGAGATGAAGGAAGAGTTTGGCAATCAGATAAATCTGTGCCGGGACCGAGGATTGAACCCCGGCCGCCAGCAATTGATAGCCTTGTAATGTTTTTTTATAATAAAACATGGTATCCACCAAAAAAAATTTATACATAATAGTTTTATGCTGCTTCATGTTAAATATCCCAAAGTTAAAATAAATTAATATTATTTTATTTCATTCGTTTTCTAAATAACACCGCTACATTTTATGCGCCACATACTACTTACTACCCGTACGGGATAGCAAAATATTATACTAATAAGGTAGATATTGGGAAAGTAGAGCTATAGAATAATGAATGCATTCTTTCGTGGAGAGAGAGTGGGAAAACCATTAGGAAAAACTCTAGTAGAACATGCAACCAAGATTGGAACCGTACCCTCTTTGTCACCAGCAAACAAAACCAGATGAAGTTGGTGCCCTAACCCACGTGCTCGCCCATGTGGTTAGTATTAAACCAACTTGTGTTATCACGTTATCTTAAGAAACATGTGTTAATGTTGTTTCCCTGTGATCACCACTGAGAATGTAGACACAAATTTATAATTATCCTGACTTTATCACTTACAATCATAAACCACATATTGATGGGCACACGGACAAAACTTTTAAGCTTGTAAAGACTATTTTTTCCGTGACAGAAAAGTCGATAATCTTATACTGACTTGGTGTACCAAGGGTGTTTTTTCATCAATGGTTTTATCTATTACCTACACGCAAATACGGGTACACTTCATATAGAATCTACCTGACTCATCCTTATTTCATTAGTATATATAAATGTATATCCCTCACGGGTGGAAAAATAAACTTTTAAAACATCGGTTTTATTTCCCGAGAGAGTATCTGAACTGGTCCAAGCTGGATCAAGCTAGTCCCAGCTGTCGTTCCACCCTCCATCTCCTGACCCCCTCTGGTCACTGCCGAGGAAACTCAGGGGGTTATTTTCCACCGGTCAGTGGCGTGATAGAGAACGTTTAGCAGGGGCAGGTTGATGTGTACGTCAAACATTAAGGGACTTACATTAAAAAAAAATACTTCTGTTACGTTGTTTGCATGCAAAAAAAAAAGGCTGCACATTAAAACAAAGCCAGCTAATTATAAAAACAAACCACACTCAGAGAGATGAACATAAAACCGGACATTACTTTTTATATGCCCCTATCTAATTGCATCATACCAGGGTATAGGGGGAGGCTCTCTACAAATATGATACAGCACATCTAGACTTGAAAAATAAAATGACAAGTATATTAGCTTTATTTTCATCGTTAATCACGGATTAAAATATTTGATGTGAAAACGTTGTGATTGCAAATTATAATATTGGAAATAGAGATACTTGATCCGCATGTAAATAACACATGCATGGCAATGTGATACATATATATTTAGATATCTGTAGCTTACTGTAGAATAATGAATTTGGTGGATCGACATTTTTGAAAAATATAATTGGGAAAGAAAAAACAAAATATCCTTTAAATTCCAACAATTTCAAAACAAATTAATAGTTAAATACATATTGTCCTAAATGGTAGTAAGACACATTTTTTTAAATACCTAAAATAAACTATAATAACTCTTTTTAAAAAATAAATATAACATCTAATTAGATTCTCCAAATACTAGCAGAAGTACCAGGGCAATGCTTTTCTTTGCTTCAAACAGACATAAAATAATCTCTGGCTTATTTCTTCCAGCCCAGTTTTTAGTAAATTTGAAAAAATCGA
This sequence comes from Timema douglasi, assembly GCA_901482245.1. NCBI lineage: Eukaryota > Metazoa > Arthropoda > Insecta > Phasmatodea > Timematidae > Timema > Timema douglasi. The sequence continues at coordinate 53,940 of CABEEJ010003633.1, read as the reverse complement.
GTCAAAATTTTAAAATTCTAGCTTAGCTAGTACTAGCTAGCATGTTCGTACACGGGGGCTAGTATTATATTCAAGAATTCTGCGTGTGGTATATATCACGCAATGCTCATGACATACATATAAAATCTTCATTGTATTAATATAAATTTAAATCTATATTTATTAGAGATCTTTAATAAACACACATTTATTAAATATGATTTGTTATCTTGAAAACCTTTTTATTGAGTTAATTGTTTCATAATAAATCCGTTGGACATACAGTAAGTATTGTTTGGAAACTAGTACAATGGAATAATGAAACAATAACAAATAGTACGGATATCACACATTTGATTCATAACCACACAGTTTGTAACCCAAAACAGTGGTCAAACGAGCTTAGGCATCATTCTGGCAATGGACTAGAATTACGGTTACATGAAGGTCAAGATTTGAATCTTGACGGGCGCAAAACGTATGTGTTTTACCAAAATGATTGACCACTCACCCTCTACGTAAATTGTGGTCTATTACCTTTTAATTATTGTGTAATTAATCGAGTACAGACCAGATGGGAATCAAAACGTGGCGGGGAAAAAATGATTGGTCACTTTATATTAATTTTAAATGCATTGTGGTCCTTAGTTTTTTTAAAGCACTGTGTCTTACTACCTGTTCAGGTTGTACGCATAAGTAATAATTAAGCTAATGAGTTAAGTATAAGTGAGGTTGGATTTAAAGGGAGTTTAACCATATTCGCACTGAGATAGAGCAGAAAACAATTTAGGAAAAACCACCCTCAGTCCACGGGATCGGGATTCGAACCCCGATATCCCTGTCATCGGCAGTATTTTGATAGTGACGCCTTAGACCATGCGGCCACCTAAGCAGGTGACACTGGTGTTAGACTCTTATAATATCATTCCCATCCTAGACCCTGAACTCAACCATATATTACTCAACATTTCCGTATGTTTGTATTTTGACAACAAAAGGTAATAGGTCAAACAAATAATGTTATAAAGCCACCTCATGGAGTGACGTGTACGCCCCTAACGAGCGTAGTGGGAAAGACTAACAACAATGTCTGCAGTGAAGTGAAGACCTCCCCAGCCACCATCCGATTCTCATTCATCATGAGATTACTAGAAGTGAAGGCAATGCGGTCATATTCCTGTACCGCAGCTTAGCCGCCACGGGCCGACAGATCCCTCGTTCCCTTAGCTAGGAAACGGTACCAAGTCTAGTTTTTAAACTCATTATGTAAAGGTGGGATGGAAGGGAACGATAGCTTGGGTACGAGACTTTCCTTTTTATTTTTTAAACTATTTTTTGACAACATAAACAAACTATAGCTTAAGTAGATAGGTTTAGTTTAATTTTTTACACATAGATTTCTCAACAGTTCTTAAATTTTTATCATGAGCATCGTGAAATTTAATAAGTTTTTTTTAGATATTTAACGTTCACTTTCTGGACCAACGATTCATCATTATATTAGCACTCGACTTATTAACTAAATTAAATATAGAACAGACACAACAGGCAGCCCCCGGTCGTTAATCCATCACTGTGATAGGGGGAACCCAGCACATTTCCCAAATAATAAGTTTTTGACCATGCCGAGAATTGAATCCAAGAGTATTATCTCAATAGTCAGACATATTACCGACTAAGTTAGGGTATCAGACTTCTATTTTTTTAAAGCCCCCATGTTCTTGACCAATTAAAAATAAATGGTACGGAACTTCGCACGGACTTTCTCGCTTTATTGTTTGAAAATGGAGATATTTACTCAAAACTCGTAATATATGTGAAATGAAATAATATACACTAGCAAACCCAAGCATAAATTGCACTATACTTGTATAAAACCTTTTCAGTCCCGGTTTTAAACTTTATAATTTTGTTTAAAAAAAAAAATGTCCTCATTTGTATGTTTGGACCGATAAAAAAAGATCAATATTGAGTCCACAAGGGTCAACACTTCGTATTAAAATTTTAACTTCCGGTTAAAATTTTCGACATTTTATTAGGTGTTGCACATCTTCATGTCATCGCATTGCTATTAAATTCCTAATTTATAAATTTTGAACAATAAAAAATTTAAATTTTGACTATTGAGTATAAAATGAATATAGATCATTGTTGTACAAACATTTCTCCTAAGAGGTTTAAGGAAAACAACATAGGTACACATTTAGAGACTTACTTATATTTAAATACTATATGGCATTGGAGAATTATTGCGTTAAAACTTAAGTGGTATCTCTTTACAACTAAAGCTGACAAAATTGTATTAATATATTTGCCAATATCTCAGAAACTGTTGGATTTATAAAAATATATTTCATATAAAAGTTTTTATTTTATTTTTAATAGTACTACAATTTTGCAATGATAAGTTATTTAGTATCTCAAATAGTTGCGGTGATACGGAAGTTTATTCTTCTGTAAAGTACCATAAAATTCATTTTCATGGTAAAATAAAAATAGCCAGTTTATTTATAATTTTAATCTACACCTAGATACGAATTTTAATCAAAATTATTGGAGTCAATTTTGAGAAAATCAATATTTTCTCTTTTTGCAGGTTCTTAAACTACTTTTAATTCTAAGTCTAAACAGACACACAGACAGCCGTCATTGCAAAGATCACTTTTTAGGGTTTGGGGGGTCTTGAGACGTCGACATCCATCAACATTTCAGGTTAGATTTTCTTTTGCGGTTGCAATACTTTTACCTTTTGTGTTTGAAGAGTTAAATAAATAAATAATTATATATATATATATATATATATATATTGACGTATAGCTTGAAAGTTATTGGTTTTATAAAAATATGATTCATATAAAATATGTGTATTATAAAGAGACCTACATATTTGTAACGATAAGTAATTTCATATCTCGAATAGTTGAGGAGATATTATAAAAAAGAAGATAATTTACGAATCAGAACGGAGACCTTAAATTAATTTTACTGAAATATTGGGAGAATCCATTTTGTTTGGAATATTTATAAATGTTTATAAATGAAATTTAATCAAAATTGTTTTAGCCAATTTTGAGAAAATCGACTTTTTCTCTTATTGCCCTTCAGTAAACTACCATTAATTTTAGGGTTAGATATCCAATTCCAAAAACCCCTCGGGGCAACCGTATGAAAACCTTAGATACCAAGTTTTAGCCCGATCGGTAAAAAGTTTAGGCTCTAGTTGGAGGTACACACAGACAAACAGACAGACGGAAAGTCAAAAACAACTTTTTTGGAATCAGGGGGTCATGAAACGTCAAGATTCGTCAAAATCTTGATTGCAATTATTTTGACGACCACAATACTTTCTCTACCTGTAAGATGGAGATAAAGTAAAAATATAAGATCTGGCCTAGAAAACTGAGATTAATGGCCAGAGGAAAGGGTGTTTTTGTGCTGACTTCATAAATTCTCTATCCGCAGAAGCTGGCACATCTTCGCCAGCATACGGTTGCCACTTGGTCAGTATAGCTCAATTGTGAGCTGACACCATGATTTTTTTTTACCAAATTTTTTTTTACCTATAAAGTATAACTATATAGATCTTGACCCGTGTTACTTCAAGTTTCAACTATAAAATGTGAATATATGATTCATCGTCTTCCAAAATAAGCTCCTCCTTAGTTTGGCATGGCCAAGGGTTAATCTTAATTTAAGTTACGGTAGAATGTATTCACATTTTGCTGCAGCATTAGTGATAAACTATTTATTAAAGATCATCTTTAATATAATCAACGGGATTCGAATCCTAACCTTATCACCAGTAAAGGAGATCAGAATAGGTTGGCACCTTAGCTTGTGGATAAACAGATGCGGGTGACTTAGTGGCTAAACCAAACATAGCGAGCCCCCATTTATTTGTATTTCATCGAAATTCTTAGACGCATACTCATATATTGCAAAAATAAAACAATAATTTAACTAGACCTTGGTGATCCTGTAAATTGATCGCCTCAGGAATGTTTGTGCGTTCAAACCCAGCTGGGATTAAAGATTTTGTTTAGTGGTATAAATCCGTGGCACAACTTCCTTTGGAGGGGAAGTAAGGCCGTCTGTCCCATGTCGATTGTGTTATGTAAAAGAACTCAGGAAAGTATGTGAAAATACCTTTCCCGGAAAAATCGGTGATCCCTTTCACTCGTGTGCTGATATAATTAGTAGGTTTATAAAGTGCACGATAAATACCTCCAATAAATGAAAATAAAAAAATAATATATAAGACAGTCGACTATTAACTATGCAGCTTAATAAAATGGAGGAGTGTCACGGATATTAAAACCCCCAGTTTAATAGTAAAATTTACTATTCAACACATCACAAACACTTCCTTAACAAACAGGTTGATTTAGAAAAATAGTTTTTTGGTGTTTGCTAGATTGAAAAGCCTATATTGACCCTTTATAACTTCATAATTTTATAGGAAGACAAGTTCATAATTTGCCAGGAAATAATACAAATTAAAAATAAATCTTGGATGTGCCGGATGGACACACGGATAGCCCACAAACCGGATAACCCGAACATACGTAATCATGAAATTAATTAAGTGGTAAATCGAATTTGCTCTTGGTTTTGTATGGCCTTCAAAACCCTGATTTGATTTAGTTTTTAAGTCTCAAAATAAATATTGTCATGTGAAGCCAGGTCATAAAATAAGAGTATCTTAGGGTCATATTAAGAATTTTATTAGCGTATAACCTGAATGGGTAGTAAGACGCAGTGCTAAAATATATTTTTTTATTTAACGTTTAATTTTATTATTTACTGCTATATTAATCTAGAGATCATTTAACTGCATTGTTCAAAGAGTTATGATAATTCATTGCGCTTAGATGTATATTTCTTAAATATTAAGTTCGATTGATTTATATCCCTCGCGCTGGGCACGTGAACTAAATTTCAAGATAATCCATGTTTTTACACGGGGAGTTTTGGGTTCTAATCCCGGGTGATTGCACTAAGGTCAATTTTTTCCTAAAGCCTGCTTTAGTGGTTGAATGCTCTAAGGGGACGTTAAAGTATTACGTAGGCACAATTTTGGCTACTTTTAGCCCCTCCCCCTCTTGTAAGCAAAAATAAGCAAATGCCAGACACCCCTTTCTTGCTTACGTAAGATATGTTAACTTCTTTTTATTTGTTCACAGGAATTAACATCATTTGTTCCATGCAATATTGACTATAGCCTGAACAGGTATAAATAGTAATGGTGTGTGAAGCTTCTAAAAGTTGAAGTCGAAGTCGACATCTACAATAACCTTAGCATTTTCGAAAATTTTCGAACGAACGATAAATATTCGATAAATTATCAAAAAATTTAATTTTATTCTACTAAATATTACATATTTCATTATTTGATAATTTTAAAACTGTTACTAAACAGAATTTTAACACCAAATAGTAATTTAACTACCATAAAGTAAGCATCTAACGAGTAAGTAAATGTTAATCTATTAGGTTCATTATTGCCAACATAGTTTTGTACAAAATAAAATTACCTATAAAGAAATAACACCATGGTCACTGGTATGAAGCAGAGAAAGCGCTTTAGTTGTGCTATCATCCCAGCTCGCGTCTAATGTTTATTCCATAATATTACATCTCTTTGGAATAATCTATGACAAATCTACAAGTGCATTTTGACACAGAAGTTTTTCGTAGATACTTCGCGTTTTCTGTAGTATTTAAAATGGCTGATACGGAAAGTGGGAAACGAAAACAGAATTTAATTTATAATTGTTATTGGAGAAATGCAGATAAAAATACATGCAAATATAAGGTTTGCAAAATAATTGTTGATCTAAAAATTAAAAGTAGCGTTAAGAGAGAACAACAACAAAAGTCCTAGGTAGCTTCGACTTCGACTTTGACTATACTTCACAAGTTTCAAGCTTCGCTTTGACTTCACTTCGCATTTAAAAAGTAGCCTTTGCACACCCCTAACAGGTTGTAAGACGCGATGATAAAAAAAATCATGCAATTTATAAATTGCTGGTCATTATTAAAATAGAGTTGTAGACAAATATTGCGAAATAATTGAAAATTAACACTGGTATACAATGAATTTAAATTTATTGAACAGGTAAAATTAAATCAAGTTATAACATTATACAAGTTTAATTTACTTACTTTTAATTGAAGTTTTAAAAACATATATATTTATAAAAAAAACACCCTAAATTCCATTTAATCCGATGAGAAAGGTATTTGAATCCACATCTCAACACTTTCTATTATTAAGTTTATATTTGGGGGGGACTGGTTCTCTCAAGCTTTGACTTACTTCTATAGGCTTCTCCGCTTCTTCCTCGCTTAGCCACTCAGCATCCTCATTGCTGCACGAATTCCAAGTGGCCTGCGATGCGCCCTCCTTAAATTTTACCCGTCTTTCTCTGTCTTACGTAAGCATTATTCTGACCTTCCTCCCCACCTTGTCAGCAAAAATAAGCAAAGCTTGAACCCTCTCCCCTCAAAGGTGCTTACGTAATACTTGAACACCCCCTAAGGCATCACTCTCGTGTTAGACTGGCCTGCTGAGGACGGAGAGATCGGGTTTCGAATTCTCATCGGGTCTACTGAGGGTGGTTTTCCCTAAATGGTTTCCCACTCTCCTTCCACGCAAATGAGGGGTATATTACCTCTAAAATGCTTCCTTCTTCATCCCTATATGTTATAGTAATGATCATATATTCATATAAACTGGACAGGTAATGAGACGGGGTGATGAAATAAATCTTCCTAAATTTCTTCAAATATGCCTTTGGGGTAAATGAGGGTACATTTCCTCTAAATTCCACCTTATTCATCCCTACTCTACCATCTTCACACGAATTGTAAAATGTAAAGTGAAATAAAGGTTAGTTTATATACATCTGTCTACTTGCTCAACGATGCAGGATATAGAGAGAGGATATGAGCTATACTTGGAATTTTTTACCCTCGTGTCAGCAAGAAACCAGCATCACATTAGGCATCAAATAGGTGTAGTTTTTATAACTAGGATTCTAGAAATGGTCCATTCTTAATATAATATACATATAGATATACAAAGGTAAATTTTTTTTATTTTTTTTTCCATTTTACTCAACACATTCGGAAGCAAAAAACAAGTTAATTTCATTATTTTTTTAACTGCTCGAGTTAAATATCCACTTAAAACTTTGTGCTTATGGAAACAAATTATAGCAAAAGAAATGCAGACCTATGCATCCAACATTCTCTTACAAACCTACTGTATATTTAAAAACAATACCGAAACTTTATTTTTACGGATATTGTTTTCCTTTTTTTTATGTTCTATCCGCTTTTTTGTGTGTGTATATACCAGTCCCATCTCTAACAAGGGGAATGAGGACTTTATAATTTAACGGCGAATCCTTTTAATAGTGAAAAACGCAAGGCGCGCCAAAGCCTTTATCTTGGGTAACCGGCCAGGCCCCGGAAGTGAATTCATTGAAATAACAATTTGGTCTGAAAAGTTCGCAAGCGTCCAATTCTCTCCTCTTCGTCTAAAGAGAGGCCACCAGAGTTCTCTCGGAGCTCAGGTGGGCAATGCATTAGTCTAATTGCTTACCGTACATTTCTGTTGTCTAAAGGGCAAACCTTCCGAATGATTAATGTCGGTTTTATGATCGCTTTTAGCTGTATGCAAAGTGAAATGTTCTTTCCTTGTCTTGCACCTTCACCAGCTAAGTATCGATTCTCTTTTCTTAAGTCCGTCTTCAGAATGTCTACGTTTTCATAGTTTAAAATATAAAAGTGAGGCAGTTAACTAACACGCGTAACAAAGGTTTACAAAGTAAAGATATATTACTTTACTTACCTACTTACTCAATGGCATTAGGAACTTGAAAAGTCATTGCCTCACTTAATAAAGTACGTCACCTATCCTTATCTCGAGCTAGTTCTATCCAGTCTACCTTACTACAACCTATTTATGTCAAGTACATTCTAACATTATTCTTCCATCTGAATCTAGCTCTTCCTAGTGGTGTGGTCTCTTCCCATTGGGTTTGTCAGTCAATACCCTAAACTATATATTCATAAAAACTACCCACTGACCAAAATTTAAATCCAGATATTTGAAAATATGAGTTCATTTTCTTGGGGTAAAGTGATCGCCTCAGGATTCTATGATCGTAGGTTCAAACCTAGCGGAAGTCGAATAATTTGATTTGAACTATACAGATCCATAGCAGAACTTCCTAGAGAAGGAGGGGAAGTAAATTATTATTACTATTAGCACCGCGTCTTACTACCCGTTCGGGTTTTACTCACGAGGGGAAGTAAAGCCATTCCATTCTATGTCGATTGTAGTATGTAAAAGAACCCTGGAAGGTATGTGAAAATACCTTTCGCAGCAAAATTGTTAGGCCCTTTTGCTCTCGCTCATAGACATTCTAATATGCTTATATAATCAGTCGATTCATAAAGTGCACTTTAAATACCTCAACTAAATAAAGTAAAGTAAAATTGTTATTAGTGCTTATGGTTAAAATAAGTCGAAACGAGTTTTTATTTTAATATTTTGATCAATTTGGAAACATTTGTTATCTCTATAAATGACAAAAGTGTTGCTAGTTTTTTTTTAAATGTGAAGCTTTTAAACTACATTTATTGAAGAAATAAAACTGAATAAAATGGTTGTTTATTTAAATACTTTAGCGCAATCTTGATTTAAAAATAGGTGTTCAAATTTGTTAAGACTTTAACTATTGTGATTAGACTTATTTCGATGAGTAAGAACTATGAAGGAAGGCTTTTTATGCTTAGAAATCATATTTAAATGTGACTCTAGTATATATTTTTTTCATCCTAGCCTTTAATACATTTTACACATATTATATTTTGTCCTAATTTTGAATAAATGCCCTTGTATTAGTATAAAGGGAAGTCTTTCAGAGAAAAATACTGTTAGTACACCAAGTACCCAAGCCAAGATTTGAACCCCTGACCTCTTGGTCACAAAAAAACCTGATTGTATGAGATTGACGTTTATTCCGCTTTCCCACCAATGTTAGTAATATATTACATGTATGAAAGAGTGTGCAGTGTAATAAATAGTCTAACTAACAACTAAAAATGAGTGTAGTTCATAATTATATTATTAAAACCATGAAACGACGTATTTGAACAAATTTGTTGCGGATTACTTTTATATTTGAAAAATTGTTTGTTAAAGGAAGTGGCAGTCACACAGTGGTACCTATAAAATGAAAGCAAGTTTTTGCTGTAGACATATATATGAAGATTGTATGCCAGAGAGCGAGGCGAATGGTTGGAGGCCAGGAGTGACTTAGATGATGGCGAGAGAACAATAGCCTCATAAATATGTAGACAAGTGTTTGTTGAACAGAGACGAGGCAATAAAGTAGGAGAACTCATCACAACCACGCTGATATAGCTTTACCTGGCTTTCTCCAGGCCCAGAGTGAAATAACAGGGGTGTACAACTTCACCTGGGCTTCTCAAATACTGAATAGAAATAACAGGGGTGAACATCTTCCCCTAGCCTTCTCAAATACTGAAGAGGGTTAACAGGGGTGGACAACTTCACATGGATCTATCCAGGTTTGGACGGAAATAACACGGGGAGACAATTTCACCTGGCCTTCTCAAAGACCGAAGAGGAATAACAGGGGGGTTGACAGCCTTACCTAGATTTATCCAGGCTTGGAAGAAAATAACAGGGGTGAACAATTTTACCTGACCTTCTCAAATACTGAAGAGGAATAACAGGTCTGGACATAATAACATGGATATATCCAAGTTTGGAGGGAAATAAAAGGGGTAGACAATTTTCCCTGGCCTTCTTAAAGACTGAAGAGAAATAACAGGGGTGGACAACTTCACCTGGATTTATTCAGGTCTGAAAGTAACAGTTACAAGGCTAGATTATTTTCCCCAGCCTTCTCAAATACTGAAGAGAAATAACAGGAGTGGACAACTTAATTTGGATTTGTCCAGGTCTAGAGGGAAATACCAGGGGTAGACAACTTCACCTGCCTTATTCAAGTACTGTAGTTAAATAACAGTGGTAGACAATATCATCGAGATTAATACATCCTTGAGATAAATAATGGAGGGGGTAGGTAGGTAATATTACCTGGATTTATACATTTTGAAGGGAAATAACGCGGTTGTACAACTTCACCTACCTTTCTCTAGGAATGAAGAGAAATAACAAGAGTTAACAATCTTACTTTGTTTTCAGGGGCATACCCAGGTCTCGAGGGTAATTTAAGCTGTACACTATTTTACCTTTCTTTATTCAAAGACTAGAGAGTAATTTAAGGGATGTAAGCTATACTTTTATACATATTATACATCTGGATTTATCCACGCTCTAGAAGGTAATGTAAAGAGTATACTGCTTTACCTGGAGAAATCCAGTAGAGGGCTATGTAAGCGGCATACACCTTTACCTAGATATATCCAGGTATTAAAATATTATGTAAGATGTATACAGTTTTAATTGGATGTTTCCAGTGATTAGAGGGTAATATTAGTGCTAAACAACGAATTTTTACAATTATGCCCAATCGTTGGTGAGGAGGTGAATGGAATATTGTTATTGGAGTGAAAACTAAAATCATCGAAATATAAAAATTTTATTAATAATTTTGGCACCCTCCTTTTAAATAACTACCATAAAACTGGATGTATTATAGTGGAAAATACCTGTTTTATTAAACTGATCTAAATAAACCATTTTAAAGCTACATAAGTATTTGTGTAAGATAGTATTTCTAAATCCTTTTACTAAGTTGCTACTATATAATACAACCCCTATTTTTTCGGTGACCTTTGTGTGAAACGTTCTTATGTACAGCTGATTAGAGTTGAGGAAATCCATAGTAGAGGACAAATATATATATATATATTGTGTTGATACTAATAATAAACTCTAAGTTAATATTAAGTAAAACAAGAATGGTGTAATATCCGGGAACTTTAATCAATTATCCCATTTATTCACGTCCAACTTAGGAATACACCACCTTAAGGAGCCCTTGCTCTAAAAATTTCACTCTGTAAGTTTATATCTTAATTTCTGTTGAAAAAAAAGCCATTTTTAAACTCTTCTTATATTGTATTCTCTAATTATAAATTTCACTCTTACTATGGTAAATAATACTAAAAATAAAGCTAAAAAATATTGATGTAACTAGGACATAAATATTATGTACAAATGAAGCGAAAAATATTCTTCTAAATAATATGAATGGCTTTACGAGACCACGTAAATAATAATTACTGCTTCATCCAAGCGCCACGTTGGAGGGAAGCGGACGCTATAACAAATTCAGTTAAAATACCAATAAGCCATTTGCATATTAAACAGTCCCAGGGGTAGGAGTGCGAGAGGAAGCCCACTCTTGTACAAACCTGAACGATACATGCAGGATGGGTGTTTTCATAATAATTGTAGTGCCCAATAACACATCATCATTGTGGCATTCTATGAAACATAGAGCATCTGTATTTTTAATTAAATTATCTATATGAATAGAATAAAGAGCATTTCATGATATATACTACACGCAGAGGTCTAAAATTTTAAAAATTAGCAGAACCTGTGCACCTTGAAGCCATAATTTAACAAATTCGACTACTTTTTTTTTCAATTAATTAAAAAACCAGGATGAAAACAAAGATTTTTTTGTTCTGTTTGCCAAGATCAAAGCAAAGCGTGGCTTGGAGTAACCATGCAATACATTGCACGGTTACCTTGGGTAACGCTAGGTACTTCTATTAGTCTTCCATAAAATTTTATATGACCGTTTCAAGTAATTGAAACTAGGAGAAAACAACTAAACCAATTTTGAAAATCATTTTGAAGGTTAGGGACACAAAATGTCAACCAAAATGGTAGTTTCCAATAAAAACAAAAGTCTTCCAGAGAGTTTCTTGCTTTTCTTCTCTATATTCAGCGGATCATTTGTCCAATCATAAAATTGTATATATATATAATTCATAGATAAAGTAGATTTTATATAGGTATTTAAAATATTTATCTTTGATTAAAAATAAACAAAAATTAGATCTTACTTAAGTGGCATAGTGCAACAAATAGAACAAATATGGCAAAAAGCTCTATTCACCAAACAAAACAACGAAACTTTTGTATATTAAAAAGATGTAATTTTTTGCATAGTTTGTTTTATTTTTATCTATATTTGTATTTGGTCACAAAATAGCCGTTATAATAGCTGATCCTAGCGCAGGTCTTTTACGACAGGCTTTCCGGTGCCATCAATCCTCTTATCCAACTACGAACTATGTCAATGACCCTGGTGGGTGCCACCGATATCCCTAAGCCCTGCTCGGACAAGCGAGAAATGTGAAAACAGTGGTCATCGGGAGGCTCTCCCTCAGCTCTCCATAGAGTACTGTCTCCACACGTACCTCTAAAAACCCATATCCAGTTTACAATTTCAATTCACCATACTAATTAAAATATGTTTTGTGCCCATGATTCAGTAACCTTATTGAAATGCGACAACGCACCCTTAGAGCTCAGTCAACATCGTGGTGTGTTCATTTCTACGGTATGTGTTACAGTTTGCTCTCGCGCTCCCCTTCAGGGAACATTAGAGCACACCAATATGCGTCTGGGCCGTTATGGTATTGTTAGCACCCGCTAACACATTATCGTTGTGGTACGGAGCTAGTTCTCAACAATAACACCAATAGAGTCTGTATCGAGAGTATTATTTTCTCTTCTTAAAACCTCTGACAGAAAATGTACAATGTTGTCAGCATTTGAATAGTTTATAATATTTACAATGACATTACGTATTTAGAAAAATAATAAAGTGTGAACTTTATAATATTGAATCGTGTAATAATTTCAAATATACGTTAGCACTGTCATATTTATAGCTGGTATCTATCCTGGATGCATTACTACTACCCGACTACTACTACTACTACCGACGTCTACTTCAAGAGGAATATCCTCACACTCTAGTATTTATTGAAGGAATGGCAACCACGAAGCCTTGAAATCACTAAACAATCCTTAGTAATCTTAAAATGTCCTGTTATGACCCTGCTGAAAAGTATCATTGATCTCATACCTCTGACACTTCTTAGTACAACTAATTGAATTTCGCCTTAAGAAAATTAATACTACGAAACTTAAAATATAGGGCTCTTAATTATCTAAGGACTTATTGAAAACCTCTACTTAAATTTTTGCTTGGACCGTAGTTTGAACAAACAAATCACTTATTAACTATCGAAGGTTTTTTTTAACGCCATTTCAGACATTTTGGAGCTCCGGTAGATGAGCCCCTTAACCTTTGTTGACCAATATTTAAATCACAGTTCCCTTGAGATATGAGATTGACTATGTGAGATAGGGAAATGTTTAAAGAAAATTTCCCGTAACTTTGCACGAAACAAATACAATCGAGAAATCCCAAGTTTTAAAGTTTATTCTCAAATGAGTTACAATAATATGGAGAAAGCACACCCTTATTAATTATTGTACATCACTAACGAAGTTTGAGAGATAGAAATGATCTTTATTATGGCTCAAACCACATTATAGTTCTTATTTGTAACTTTTTAAAAAATGGCACGTGGGCATGAAATCTTGGGTTCTATTCCCATGTCCAGGTGCAATTTTTAAAACATTTTTGAGAGTCACTATAAAGCAATAGTAGCTATTATAGTTTTCTTATTACACCCACATCTATCTATATTAATAAAATGAAGAGTTTCTTTGTCATGAGCATTGTGTGGTATCTACTGCATGCAGAGGTCTGACCCTCTTAAAATTATTAGCCCATGTGCATCTCGAAGCTTGAATTTTACGATTTTGTTTAGTTTTTTAAAATGAATCAAAAAGTGGGGCAGAAGCAATAGAATAAAGATTTTTCTGTCTGTTTGAAGCAAATTAAAGCGTTGCCAGAAGTAACCTCGCAATATATTGCACTGAAACCCCGAGCAGCACAAGCTACTTTTGCTAATATCAAATATAGCGCTTAGTGGTTGAATGTAAAATTGTCGCGTCGGGATTCCCCGTATGATGTAGAGCAGATATGTTGATACTTTGATATTATAATCAAAGCATTTAATATTGCATCATTTTAATCTATCAGGGACAGATATAAAATCCAAACCTTAAAATCTACCAAAGGATTATTATCTTAGCCCTTTTCGAACCCCGTGTTTGATTATTGAATTCATTCCCGTGGGGAACAGTTTTGTGAATACGCCTTTGACGACATTTTTCATCGTATCTCAACTGACATCAGAGAGATATGCCGGTCGTGAAAGCACGAACTGCAATTAGGAGAAAGTAATTGGTCAATGTCACGTCAAGCAATATATGTAATCACCCTTCCGAAACTCACAATCCAATTTCCTTTAGTTGTCAAGAAGGCCAAGACAAATGTGACGTTAGTAAGAAGTTTTACAAGGGGCATACTAAGTTTACATAGTAAATTAACAGGTATGAAAGTCAGTAGCAAAGCATGACCTTAATGAAGGTGTTGCTAGATAACTAAACCGTAAGTTAACCACTTCCCTTAATTTGTATTTATTTCTGGTAGAGAAGGTATTGTAATGGGAAAGTTCTTGACCCCAAGATTATGATGGATCTGGCCAATTTATGTGATCCTAAGACGTGGGTTCACCAACGTTTTATGTCCAGCTGTACCTGGTGGTTTAGCCGAAACGGTTTTATGGATTTGGCTCAAATTTGATATTTAAATACTATCTTAACTCTAGGTGGAATCATGATTTTAATTTAACTTTAAAATTAAGGTATTTACAAAGGTGTGATATTTTAACATTCAAAATATGGTGAAACTAGCTGTAAAAATTTGTTCAAAATGTATATCTAGGAATTGTTTTACATTATAAATAACACTATATGCGTGTTTATAGTAGAAACATATATTTTAGGGCAGTTAGTTGAAGCATGATTTTTGAAAATTAGAATTTGTCAAAAAATATCTACAATGATTTGGCCCACAATGATTATCTGGTCTGTATTTTACATGTTACATAATATTGTGTGTTTGATTTCTAAAAAAAAATGCATTAAATGTAATTTGAATATAAATAATTGTTGATAATTTGAAGCTTGGTCTAGTAACTTTGTTCAAAATTAATATTTATAGGGCATTTCATATTGAAAACAAAAAATTAAACCTATGTTTTTCTAAGAAAAAATTATTTACTGGTAGTTTAAAGCTAATGTATTATTGTAAAGTAAAATCAGAACTATAATAAAGGCCTACTATAATAGAGAGTCAATAAATCAAACTTCGATTATCCGAAACGTTAACCATCTGAAAGACTCCAAATAAATGGCTGGACAACAAATAATAGGTGTTAAACCCTGAAATTGACTCCAACAAGGAACCTAAATAAATTTATGAACTTTTTTCAATAAATTCCAGGATATTCCGAATGGATTAAATATAATGCATAAGTTTGGTCAGATAATGACACTTACGATCTCGAATATCATATTTTGAATTAAGATTAAATTGTGACATATATTCAAGACGAATATCATACCTAGTCCAATGTTAGGATAACAGCGATAAGGAGGCTGAACAAAATCCAAAAATTGGACCAAATAATGAAGAGGTCTCTACCGCATTTTAAATTTCAATGACTTGGTACAGGAAACTATAAGATAGTTCAATTAAGTGGAAATTGACAAATTGGACACAAGTGAATTTAACCCGGGACCGAGCATATTTAAGAGTGTTTAAAAAAAAATATATGCCATAGGTCCTATAATCTGCATGCGAATTGATTTGTATTGTAACCAGGGCCAGCGACAGAAATCTTGGGGTCCCACATCTCATACCCTCCGCCCGTTAAAGAAACGTACAGGAGTAAGTTAAAATAAATGGTACGGTACAAACGCACAAATTTTCTCATAGTGTTTACTGTTACGTCAAAGAAAATGTACAAAAATAGGTATTAATTAAAGTACCTTTAAATAAATTTTGCTCATAAGAACATACACATGTTGTTAATCACAAAAATCACTTTATATATATAAATTGTAAACCAATTTGTTCAAATATATTTAACAAAATACAAATTCTCAAAAATTAAATATTTTTAAACCAACCTAAAATTATTTTTATTTATAATGAATATTTATTTACAGACTTTCATTTGTAATTCGATCTTTAAGATCAATTTCCAAAACATTCAAACTTTATATAATTTATTGTTGGTAAACTATAATTAAATTGTTTTATTTAAGATAAAAATAAAGATACATTATTATCTATATTTAATATAGTCTCCTGACACAATTTAAACAAATAGCTAAAACATTTTTTTAAGTATTCAAACTAAAAAATCAGTAATTAGTAAACTACTTATAGTCGAATTTCCCCACAAAACAAGTATACAGCATTATTTATAATGTTCATGTCGAGAAAAATCATTATAAACATTTTCAAAATAATTTGAGTTTTCAAAAATCACACCTCAGTACAAGAACCTTTATGGAATTTTTAACCAAAACAAAGTATACAGGGCTATTTTTCATGTAAAACATTCTCAAGATACGCATTTGGAACCAAATCATTAACGCCAGTTCTTAAATATTTCAAGTTTTTGAAAAATCATTAATCAGTAAACTAACCATAAACTGAGTTTTCACCCCAAAATAGAGTATACACTATTATTTGCCATGTCAAACACTTGTGAAATACCTATTTGGAACCAAATTGTTAGAGACATTTGTAAAATAATAAAAGTTTTAGAAAAATCAAACATCAGTAAACTATCCATTTATGAGTTTTTACCCACAAAACCACTATACAGTGTTAATTATCAAGTCAAACACTGCCAAGATACCAATTTGTAATCAAATCATCAGGGCAATTTTTTTAATATTTCAAGTTTTTGAAAAATCATTCATCGGTAATCTGCCCATAAATGATTGCTTACTCCCAAAACAGGTAAACAGTGTTACTTTTCATGTAAAAACTCTACAAAAATATAAATTTGGAGCCAAATAATTAGAGCAATTTGTAAAATATTTCAAGTTTTTGAAAATCCATTCCCAGTAAATTACCCAGAAATAAAATTTTACCCCCAAAACAAGTAGACCCTGTTATTTGTCATGTTAAACACGCCCAAGCTAATGCCATTTGTGATGTAAAATAAATTTTAAATATGCAGATTAAAAAATAGCATTAGAGTCATTTTCGAAAAAATTTTAATCAAAAAAAGTACTCCTCACTAAACTATCTTTAAACGAAGGACTAAGGCTAAAAAAAACTTTGTGGTTTTCCCCTGAGCATCTAGATAACATTTTTTGACAAAATTCATCCGGCAGTTTTGGATCCGTGACCAGAGACAGAAATAAACACAGACAGACATAGGGACAGACAGAAATGTAAAATCCACTTTTTTTTTCGTGTTCACATAAAACATAAAATGTCGTCATAATCTAAAGATCGATCTCTCAACTATCACAATACTTTATCTTGATGTCATAAATTAAAGTTACAATTAAAAATTGTTAAAAACCTATCTACTATTACAGTTTTATTAAGTATGATAACTGATAAAACTAGAAATTGACTAACTTACTAATAGTTGATTAGTTGACTAACTGATAATGACAAATTTATCTATATTATAATAACAGTCTTCTCACTTTAATTGCAGAAATGTTTTTAATTACATCACTCAAGTCAACCTTGTGTGATATTTTGTGTTATATAAATAGAAAGGCTAAACTGTTAAGATGTTCTTCTAACATCGTAGCTTGAACATAGTTTATAATCAAGGCAAGCTTATTGAATGCTCACTCACCTTCAGCAACTGTTATTGGGGGAATGCAAAAAATTTGAAGTACTATATATTTGTATATACATCTCTGCTAAAAAGCTTGTTAGTTGCAGCTTATATATTGGATTTAAAAGAGCAATTGGGCCAGATACAGAGTTATCAGAGGAAGCTTTGTATACCGTTTTCAGGAGGATGATTTCTTTGTCAAATAATGTAGTACAAATCAAATCATTTAGATCATTTTGTCTAAGATACTTAAAGCATTACAGAACCTCTTCTTCCCTCAGATCTGGAAAATCCAAAATAGGCCATAACAGCCTTGAGGCTATATCCATATGCTCCATTCTGTATGAGCTCCGAGATAAGAGAATCCATTTTTACCAGGTGGACATTGATTTTGAATTCTTCCTCTGGGCTTAATTTATCAATTTCTTCCTAATATTTTTCTCCAGATCTTCTTTTTAAGTCTTTCCTGCTTAAATTCTTCTGGAATACCCAAATTGGTAGCAACAAGTTTTTATTCATAAAGAATAAATAATTGGCCACTTTTCTCTCAAAGCTTCCATTTCTTGCCTCAATTAATTCATGTTTGCCTTTGAAATGTCTAAGGTGATCGATATTGACTTAATAATAAAGTATATTTCACCCGAATTTTCACTCACCTTACCTCAGATGTAAGTAATTAATATTGTGTTGAAAGACTAAAAATAATCATGCAAACCAACTGCTTCTAGCGAGTCTCATGCATATGTTTTTTTTTCACTCTAGTAGCAATTAAATGATCTAATACTTCATTAACATTGGAGGGATTCCAAGTAAGAGAACAATAGTTTCTTTCTTACACTTCAATGGTTTTGCCTATGACGGTGGAGGGGAAAGCCTTATTTCCTGTAAGCAATCTCCATTCTCCATCTGTTAGGACTGCTACAAAAGAGGATATAAATTCAAACGAATAATGCTCACATAGCTTCAGGACAACAAGATGCAGCATGTAGGCTTCACCGATCAGATTCAGTGATTGCACATCACATGGCGAATAGATTTCCGTTGGGTGTTTTTTCCTGATTTATTGCCTTAGCAATATCTTTTCCAGATATATTACTCCCACTATCATAGGCTACCCGTTCGTCAATCTCTATAACATTAAGATATAGTCTGTTTTTCGTTTCATTTGCAATATTCAACCCAGTTTTCTGATAAAAGTCAAATATTCAATAAATCTTTTCTAAACTCTTCATTGTCTGGTTTCTCAATATTTGTGAGCTTAGCACAAAATCAAGACCTTCTGCTCAATGGGAGCTGCATGTAGCTTATCATCACAAATCAGATTAAAATAAATCGCCTTTTTTCTTTCTTGCAGATTAGCATCCAATAATAGGTTTCCACATAAGTAAAAAAAATCATTCTTAATTTGTGTGTCAAATAGTGAGCTTGAAGACATTTGCCTTCATCTTGGTTCTTTTTTTATACTTGCTAACTCTTCTTTTAGAAGGACGTAATAATGATATAGCATTCAAGAACGCCAAGAAAGTTTAATTTGTGTATGTCTCCAATTTTATCTTTCAGGCCTAAAAATACAAGCCTCCGTGAGCCTAAGTGGATGTTCACGTCAATAAATCATTTAACCAATTTGTATCTCTGAAATATCAACTTTTTTGCAGTTTTATATCAATCGCTCTACTATCGGCTGCAATAGAATGTTCGGCAATGCAGTTTAATTTTTTCCAGAATATATTTTAAAATTTGTATATTACAACTTTCCTATGGTAATAACTAATCACTAACAATAGTGAAATGTGCAGCTAGTAAAATTAAAATTAATATTATTACTATGAATCAATACAAATAGTTAACAATTCTTCATTAATAATGACAAACCTAGTCGATCAACAACAGAGTTGAGCTTGTCCATGGCACTAGCCTGCAGCTTGGAGAGCTTTCGCCTGAAGCCGCCGTGGTCTCTTTGCCGGTTGCACTAACTGCACTGCATTGCAGCCACTTCACTTGAATCACCAATATTTAGCAACTCGTTAACACTGCGTTTGTTTGAATGCTACTTTGTTACAAATATTTAGTTAGATTGCACAAATACATATTCATATTCTTGATATCGCTTCACTTTTGTTATATAGCTATATTTTTATATCTTAATTTAAAAGGGGGTCCTTTGCCTGGACAAATTTATTAAATTTTTTTAGCACCGCGTTTTACTACCCGTTTGGTTGTACGCCTACGTACCAATTATATTAGTGGTCTAAGGATTAGGAAGATTTAATTGAGAGGAAGTGCACCCTCATTTGTATGAAAGAATAGTTGCAAACCATTTAGTAAAACCACCCTCAGTGCACTGGACCGGGATCGAACCCTGATCACCCCGTCATCAGCAGTTTGGTCCAACATAAGAGTAGTATGTTAGACCACGTGGCTACCGAGGTGGGTATTAACTAATTTCTTAGGCATAAATACCTTTATTATAAAAGGGGATTAAATGTAAATATCCATTAAGGTTAAATATTTATGCCATATCCATGTAATTTTAAATAACACCATGTAATGAAATTTGTGGATAAATTTGGGAATAGTAGTATCAACATTTAGAATTATTATGGGCTATTACTATGTTTCGCCAGTGCAAGCGCTACATTGTTATTACAGTAAAGGAATCTAACCTACAAACTTCCCAAACACAGTAAAACAAAAAGTTTATTTACTGTTACCTAACAGAACAATACTAGTATGTATCTCACCTATTATCTATTGATGCCCTTATTTAAATAATACAGTCATAACCAAACTATAATCTTTAATCATAGAAGTAAACTAAAGAATAGCCAATTTTAAACAACATGCGCGCACAGGCGCACAATTTCAGGAGATGTTTCTTTACGTTAGATGTGGCGCGTTCCGTTCGTTCACTTTAAGAATTATTTGTATCTCACTTCTGCAGTGCTACTAATTGTATGCACATTTTTCCACCGAGTCTATGCAGTTCATTTGACAGTGCTTGGTGCTATATCTCACTCATTGTCCTTTCTCTATACGAGTTTTTTAATTACAATAGTATGTATTTGAAAAATAATCTATACTGAAATGTTTATTAGTTGTTTTTATTAAAGACAAATAGACTTAAAAAAAAAACCTCAAGGGCGGGTCTCTTTAGCTCTAGGCCCACCACAGGTGTTACCCTAATCCCATATCACCGACTCTGATTGTAATAAGCGCTTTTTTATGTTATTTAGTGTTTTTCGTACTTCTTCACTAACATAAGGATACAGTTATTTTCAAAATTAGTGTTAGTTACATATGTTTCTTTCTTAAGTTGTATTTTTAGAAAATATTGTTTAATACATCTTCTAAGCAGTCAGTGGAGGGACAGCGTGGGAGCGAGGTCGAGGCAGGGAGAATATCTGTAACATGAATATTAAGCAATTTTTAGTTTGATTTTATCTTTAATTGTTTATTTAATCATTCGTTTACAGCTACACATACTATTCATTCGGGCTATGATAATTTTAACTACACTAGCAGATTAGGGTTGGGAATAGGAGAATTTAGAGGAATTGTGCCAGAATTTGAGTAAAGGGAAATGGAGAAAGTATTTAGGAAAAATACACCCTAAGTGCACCCAGTGGGGACTCGAACTCAAAATTTTCGTCATTGGTAAGTAGTAATAGATTAGCATTACTTAATAAGATGTGATTAAAAATAAAATAAAACTTTTAATGTCACTAAAAAGCGTGTTCCAGGTTGAGCCATAGCTAATTGGGCAGACATGCCAATTATTTTCTCGGAAAAACCTTGACTTTGATTAATTCTGTTCTACTACAATCTTTGTTTGATAAGTGTAGTCAAATAAAGGTCATTTCAAAATGTTTGTATATGTGGATATTATTTATGAAAGTGTAATTTGTGTTACGTCCTTCCTAGAACAAATATACAGAACCATATCTTACAGGGCCAAATTATACCAAAGCACATTTGGTTCATCAAAATTAGTATTACATTTTTCTAAGAATACATTAAAAGATTATAGAAAGCTAGGTTTATATCGTGTAATTAATTAATAAACATGAAGGTCACATAAAATATAATCTTTTTCTTATCTGTAGTAAAAGTTATACAATTTACGTGCCTCAATTTGGTACTAAAGATGTGCTCAACAAATTATTACATTTTAGAAATCAGAAATCTAATAGAGTTGTAAGGAAGTGTTACTCATTTGTTCTTAAATCTGTCTAAACGTTCGTAGAATACGATTTAACTGAGAAAACAATTTTAACTTACTACAATATATATTATAATCAAATTAAATTCATGGTCATGATGGGAATAACCAAGCTGTGCATTCTTATGGTAGTTGCATTTAAACTTTTGAATGAAATTGGATGTTCTGAAACAATCGTAAGAGTCACAAACTCAAGTAAGTTTATTTAGTTTATGTCTAGTTGTTTGATTTCCAGAGGGTTCATTGTGCTGACCACACGAAACCCTCCATCCATAAATGTTGGCACTATCCTCGCCAACATGCAGCGGCCATTCGGTTGGTATAGCTTTCTTGCGGAACTGTGGGAATGGATGTATAAAGATGGATGAATGGGTTGAGGTGTGTTATAATGCGGTCCTTCTAGTTTAAAACATTTATTTCAATAAAAAAAATTAAATGAATTTTACTGCTAAACTGGGCTGTTTGGACATTTTCTAAAAAGTTATGGAAGAATAGGGTGTAATTTAGTGGGAGTATTTGTTAATTTGTATGAAAGGAACTAGGAACCATTTAGGGAAAAACGACCCTGGCTTCGTTCAAATTATATATCTTATAATCTTGGCGTAACTCTAGTTGATTGTGATCCAGATCCATCCAGCTCAATAAGGCAGACACCCTCGCATTCATCCAGCTCAATAAGGGAGAAACACTCGCATTCATCCAGCTCTATAAGTCAAAAAATCTTGCATTCATACAGCTAAATAAGTCAAAAACTCTTGCATTCATCCAGCTCAATAAGGCAGAAACCCTCGCATTCATCCAGCTCAATAAGGCAGAAACACTCGCATTCGTCCAGCTCAATAAGGCAGAAACCCTCGCATTCATCCAGCTCAATAAGGCAGAAACCCACGCATTCATCCAGCTCAATAAAGCAGAAACCCTCTCATTCAACCAGCTCAATAAGGCAGAAACACTCGCATTCCTCCATATCAATAAGGCAACTTATCTCTAAACATTGTCAACAATTCCTACAAAATACATAAAATAAAATATAATCAACATATCACGCTAAATACACCCGGACGAGATTATAAAGCTGATCTCTCTGCCCCCGTCATTACAATCGGCTTTGAGAGTGACGCATCAACATGAATGATGCCATTGCTAATTTAGTATACATTTAAATTATATAGCTTCCTCTCTGGCCTTATGGAACTCAAAAGTTCATGGCCACCAGAATGTAGGCCCGTCATTCAACCAAATTCTGAGAGACTTCTATTAACTACCTAGCCTTACAAACCAACCTCCTTCTAATCTCTTTTAACACTACTCTCTTATCAACATCTTGGCCTTGTAAAAACGGGGTTCCCAAATAAATGTGTACACACCTGTTATCAACCATACGCACCACGTGACCACCCTACCTCATTCTGCGTGCATTTTTTTAAATCCTTAATATGGTTGGGGATGAATACAAGACTTAAACATTTTTCATTATGTAACTTTTTCCATTCCCATGTTTATTCATATCTCTTTGTCCCAAATATATTTCTCAGTAATTTATTCTTAAAACTATCAATTTATTCTATTGGTAAAAAGTGAGAGACCACTCCTCGCACCCGTAAAGAACTATGGGTAGGATTATACTTTTCGTTTATTCTTAGTTTAATATTTATAGATGAGACGATAAAAGCTTGCAAACTGAATAATGACAAGCATTGCCTTAATTAATTCAGTTTGTTGTCTCCTCTTGAGACACACACACACACACACACACATATATATATATATATATATATATATATATATATATATATATATATACAAAGGGTACATGTTGAAAAACCTGTGCTCAGTAAACTATCCGCTAGTAAGTTTTCCAAAAATATATTTATATCAATTTAATTTTTACAATACTATGAAAATATACACTTCACATAAAATATATCAGGAATAAAATTGCTATAGCCAATTACCAACAATATTTTTATATTGCTTTTATTTTTCAAGCATATAATTTATTGGGATATTATTTTACAAAAAGTACAGTTAATTGATAGATATTAAAACCTAAATTTTAACATATTATACTGTTAATTTATTGATTCAGCATTTTAATATAAGCTCTTTATGTGCATTAGAAGTGTAAGAAATAGCCATTACAGATATAAATATATTAAATATTATTAAAATTGGAGTTAAAGAAAGGACTTTAAAAATAAGTAACATGGCGTCAACAACAAGAGTTTTGACCATGATAATATTTTTAATAGTGAAGGGAAAAAATAAGTATAGTATATTCACTAAAATGTATAGAAATACCCCTTGTATATAACCCAAACGGGTAGTAGGACGTGGTGCTAATAATAATATAGAAATACCCATACAAAGGTTTCTGGTGAGGCAACAACTTTGAATCTTTATATTTGTACTTATTTTGGTATTAAGGTTGTGCTCACTTCCTGAGCGCGCCTACAATTCAACTTCACAAGCCTCGATGGGTAGTTTTGTGCGTGTGTGTGTGTGTGTGTGTGTGTGTGTGTGTGTGTGTGTGTGTGTGTGTGTGCGTGCGTGCGTGCGCATAGAGAAACAGGTATTATCCTTTTATCTATGGTGTGTTTTCTGGGGAGGGCAGGTTTCACTGGTTGCGGGAAAACCGGATATGTTTCAACACTTGCCATTGGATACACCAAGAAAGTTTTTAGTTACTCTCCCTATGATATTTGTGCTGATCTAGTATTATATAACCTTCCCTATTCCATATTTATCTTCATTATATTATTATAGATACCTAAAGCAGTGCTAGGCTAATGTTAAATAACCATCTTTATTCCATATCTAGCTTCACACTATTATTATAGACTACCTAGAACAGTGCTGGGCTAGTATTATATAACCTTACCCTATTCCACATCTAGCATCATTCCATCATTCCGGATTACCCAATGAAGAGTTGTGCTAGCTTTGTATTGTCATCCTTCAGGTCTATACTCATGTATCCAATATTTTATTTCAGAACACCCAGGACAGTGCTATCAAGAAGAGACTAACTCCACCCACGACCCCGGAGAAAGCTGGTTCTCGAAATTAGACTGCACGAAGAGCGTTTGTGTCCAGTGGGAGGAACACTTTTACATAAGAACACAACGGTTTGGCGATCTCTTTATGTAGTAAAGTAAAATTTTGGATGAATTTTCATTGGCAAAACTTTCCTCTTAGATATTATCTAAATACTTATTTATTGTAAAGGCTCAATCAAAATTACTACACGTATTCATGTACAGTACAAATGTTACATTTATTGATATTGACTTTTACATAACAACTTAAAATAATCCAATTTCCCTCTCCTGAAAATATTAGAACTATCACCTATTAATATCATCTAACCCGCTTAGGCAGCCCCATGGTCTCAGGTTCGATCGCGGTTGGGTGTACTGAGGATGATCTTTCCTATATGGCTTTCCACTTTCCCTCCTCCCAAATGTGAATACATTTTATACAAATTCAACCTTCCTAACCCCTAACACATTACAGTAATTAGTACATAGGCGTATAATCCGAGTGGGTAGTAAAACACCGTGACAAAAAAATATGATTTAATTAATACTTATTTAAAACTAATATTAAATAGATAGGAACCGGTTTAACTATTTAAAATACGTAGATAATCCTTGGTTTTATGCAATATTTCCGTCCAAAATAAACTAGTATTTGACTTGATTCAGTGATCAAATGGTTTGTGGCATCACTCTCATAATACACTGAACTGCCAAAGATAAGGATATCGGGGTTTGAATCCCAGATGAATGTACTGAGGGTGGGTATTCATTAGTTTTCCATTATCCTATCCTTCTTCGTAAGTGTGGGTAGGTTTCTTTAAATACAACACTACTTATTTCTAACACATTAGCGTAATTAGTACATTTGCATCCAAACCGAATGAGCGATGAAACGCTGTGGCAAAAAACAAAAGAAAAAACCTAGCATATGTGGTAATTAAAGATAAACTAAATTTAAAGTAATGAGAGAGAGAAAAAAAAAAAGGGGACTTCTGGAATCAAAACTAAATATTGTAATATCATTTTGACACTAATCCATACTAAGCCCTTCCCACAATACATCTTCCGAGCTTACTTTTTTTTAAATTGTTTTATCCTCACATTTGGCTTAGAGTTTAACTTATTATAAATTATTTTTTTTAACTAATTTTTAAGGTGGTATTTTATTTTAACTTTGTTTTATTACACGTACATACTGTATGTATTTTAATTATGTGAATGGGTTATGAATGATAAAAATATAATTTAAAATAAATGTAACCATATTTGCGTGGATACGGATCAGGTCATTTTAGGACTGTGATTTGAAACCCAAACTACTCATTAGTTGTAGACCAGTATAAACGAGCTTGACGTTTATTCCACATGCTCACCGGTAACAGTCTAAATTCACTAGGGGGAAACCATAAGAGGATGTACAAAATGTTATGTGTTTCACATGTCATGACACCTAGCTAAACATAATATCAATATTTTACGGCGAGTTTATCTCGTTTATTTTTAAGGATTCACGTATATGATCTTTTTACAGTGGATAGAAAAAAATCTGCAGCTATCAATTTCAACCAATGATATATATAACCTTATGTTCTTTAAATTGAAAAATGACACCTAGAAGTGGGGATTGAGCCTGAGCATTGTCATACCAAGCGAGAGGTCCCGGGTTAGATTCCCATGTCTAGGTTTTATATTTTCATTTTTAAAAATATTATATGTAGATGGGGTTATAACCGTAACTAACAAATATAATAGCTCAGTTATTTAATCCATCATATCATCTTATGGCTTTCCCACACTGAATTAATTAATTTTATTTTGAAAAGAGTTGTTATTTGACATCAGTTATTCGATATTCGACACACTCTGAGAGAATGTGTTCACATCCTGAAAGTATCATACATAATATTATGATAGTAGGGTAAAGGGGGAGTAAATTCAGGGATGGGGGATTTTAGGAGTTGGGTGGATCTTTTGGTTAGGATGGATGTCAGAGGTTAAGGGGGAGAGAAGGAAAGTAACTTAAAGGTGGGAGATCTTAAAATTTAGATGGGTGTGTTAGGTAAGATGGATGGCGGAGTATAAGAGGTATAAAAATAAAGTAATCAGGGTGTTGATAATCTGAGGAAAGTATGGTGTGGTCTAGGTTGTCTGGGGTAAGGTAGGATGGTGTAAGAAGAAAAGTAAGTAAAACGTTAATGTGAAAAGAAAGAAAGTAATTAGGCTGTGGATTATCTGAGGAGTCGAGAATGTAGTTATAGGGTATAGTGTATGTGGGAAGGTAAAAGGTGAGATAAAATATGGTGGATGTCTAAGAAGGTGGGGGAGGTGGTAAGCTAGAGTGTATGGTGGAGGTTAATGAAGAGAATGGAAAGTAATGAGGTAGAGTGGGTGAGGGTATATGAAAAGTTAATAGTTTATACTAAGGTAAATTATTAAATGTTTATATATATTTAAAAAAACTCACTTGGTAAAAGTAGGCCTACTAACGGTGGTTCCCCTAAAATTATTTTCTACATTCCCCCCATGCAAATGCTGATATATTTACTATTATATTTTAATTTACTGGGTGTGATTGGGATACAAATGAGTTGTTTTTCAAAATTTTACATTGCAAATAAGAGTGAAGTTAATGTGTTGTTTTTGTTGTTAGATGTATGATTGAAATGGCTCTTCCAACTAAAGTCTGCGTGACGTTTGTGAATTACCCTACAGAAAATTACCCAAATTGCTGCCCCGTCCGAATTTGCCACAAACAAACAACTTGTGACACCAAAAATACAAGCGAGGTTCAAGCAAGAATATGGAGCCTTCAAAAATTGGATAATTTAATATGAAATGTAAAACATTGGTATGCGGTTTAAGTTTGATTCCCACTTTCGCCGAAAAAAGAGATCAGAGTCTTATGGAATGCAGAAATAAACATTATTCAATAAATTAAAAAACTATTTGAGAATTTACTATCATTGAATTACTTAAGGAGGGAAAGGGGTGAATTCGTAAAGACTTTAATTAGAATATAGAGCCCTTCTATGCAGTTTTTTTTTTTTTTTTTTGCCTCTTGACATAGAATGTAAAAAGCTATTTC